>CAJVPT010006112.1:0-11372 GCA_910592055.1 Acaulospora colombiana
CATTCAATAGTAAAATGTGATGATATCGCGAGTTACATCACAGTGATAATAGTACCCCGTATATCGCAGAACAACCCCATAATCTATCACTTCAATCAACAAAAAACAAAAAATAGTCTAGAAATAGTTTTCATCAAATGCTCAGGATACCTCTTAAACAATAGAAAGAGAAATGAATATAATATAGAAGTAGAATCAGATATGATTTATACTATACTATTTCTAAACTATCAAAAAAATACTAAGAGAGCACAATCACTAAAGATTCTTTGTTTCCTACTTGAGCTTAATAAAATAACAATAACAAGTATAATTTAAAAAACCTAAGATCAAAGAAATAATTAAATTGAAAAAATGGAACATATATTAATAGAAGATTAGGAACAAGAAATAATTAGAGACAATATTAAACAAGGAGTATATCAAAATCATCTACTTGAAATTCTTCAGCATAATCAAGGATTATAGAAGAAGTTAATCTTCTATTCAGATAGATTCTTGATAAATCATGGGAATGAAAATGCAAGAATAAGATCAACATAAATATAAACTAAAGGGGTTAAAAAAAAATACGAATTCTAAACAGGAGTTAAAAACTGGCTCTTATATATAAGAGTGGAATTAATGGCACTAGTTACAATAGTTTTAGTAGTCCCAATAAACAGTATGATAGAAATTTTTATCAATAGTCAAGTCTGTATCTCCAAAAGAAAAAAATTCAAAAAAGAAGATTTTAAGATGATACACAAAAGATAGCTAAAAGAAAAGAACTGGTCATTATGAACAAGAATACTAGATCTTATAAAAAAAAAGTATATTTAATTAATTTTAACTAAAGTCAAAGCTTACTTTAATAATCCATAAAATAAAAAAGTAAACTGATTGGTCAAAGAAGTATTAAAGTTCTTAGCAATAGAGTGAAATAGTTCTAAATTAAGCAAAATACCTACAATAATATTATAGTAAAAGAAATAATACATAGTTCAATCTAATAATTTATCAAACAAATGATAAGAGATTAACTGCCTTGTTATGAATACAGCAATATAGAATAAGTTAAAATAGTATTACCAAGTTCAAAAACATCAAACCTATTAATGAAACTTGACATGAAATAAATTAAAGAATGATAGTACATAGAATATCTTTTTAAAAGGTTCACAAAGAAGAAAATTTCTAATTAAATTGATCAATAATAAACTATCTATCTTAAGTAAGCTATAATAAGAAAGTTTAACTTATATAAGCAAGTAAACTGTATAGTATACAATTAACAAAAGAAGATGATTGAACATCTACTAGAATGCTCTGATCATAAAAATGAAATTCTGGTAGCATAGAAAAAAGGATTTGAAACATTTCTCAAAGAATTTGATAAGTTGTACCAAGATAAGAAAAAGAAAGTAGATGAAAAGGAGATGTAAATATCAATTAACAATAGAAAAAAGAAAGGAGAGATAAATAAATATTGTAGACTTTCAAATTCATAGAAGCAGTTTCACAAACTGATTCAAGAATACTTAGCTTTTGTGCAGGATTAGTAGAAAATAATATGATCAAAGAAACTATTAACCTAAATTGTCATAATAAGAAGATAGGAACAATGGTAAAAAAAAATGGATTCTAAGAGTACAAAAGAAGGTTTATAATCAGATTCATAAACAAGTTTTGGAATATAAGATATGAAAAGATTATAGAAAATAGAAACAAATGCAAAGAATTAATAAAAGAGTGAAATACAAGAAGACCCAAGAAGTAAGAAAACAAAATACTTTGCATGAAGATTCTAACCATGAAATCACAAAGCAAAAAGAAGATAAAAGAGAAAGTAAAAACAAAAATCTTATAGAAATTATAAGAAATGAGATTAAGTATGGAACAAAATGGTTGGGTTTTGATCCTTACCAGAATCTTGCAAAATGATCTATAAGTGATGAAGTTAGAAGTTGGAAGAGTTTCTATCTGAACTACTAACAGAGTGATAAATCACTCCTAAAGTTGCATTTAAAGTTTTGAATAAAAAATTTGATAAGTGAGTTAGAGATTTAGCTTTAGCATCATATATATAATGTATAGCCTACAACTGTTTAATAAAGCACACATAACTGGCCTGACAGAGGGTTAAAAATTTTTTTTGATTTAATTAAAACTTTAAGTATATATTATTTATAATTTAATAAAAAAAATATTTAAGTTTTATTATAGCCAATTAATAATTTTATTATAAAATTTTAATTAAATTTATACAGTATATAATTTTTAACATAAAAATTCTTGAAACAATGTGTTGAACAAAATCAAAAGTCGAGAATTTAATAATATTTTACTTGTTGAATTTGTAATAGAAAATTAAAACTTATTCTATATCACTATATAATGCAATTAACTCTCGGAATTATTTATTTCGAACAAGCAATATTTCGATTGCTACATGGTGATGGCATGTCAGATTTATGATCCTTTGATATCAACAAATTTAACATTTTTTTTGCTCACATTGATGCATGCCGTCTTCCCTAGAAAATGCGCAGTAAAAATCACCATCGAATATTATTACGGTGGCATAAATGATTTCGAATGATATTTTGATATATCAAATTTCCCTGAAATTTTGTGAATGATTTTGACTACAATTGATAAATTTTTGATGAAAAATAACCGAATATAAAGGCCGATAACTTTCGATTTCACGTATTCAACTTTTCGAAATACGAATCAAAATAGATTCAATTTGGGTCGGCTAAAATGTTTAGCTTAAAACAGATTTCATCCATTTTCTTCATCTTGCTGATCTTTACAGTGACATCAGTTAATGCTCAAGCACGCTCATCGCTTGGCCCAACTCCCATGAAAACTGTTCATTCAAATCCCTCGCATACCAATACTGTCCGGTCGTCAGTTGGAATAAAACCAGTGCCAACCCAACATGTCCCGAAGTCCACCGCTTCCTTATCCTCTCGGCAATCGTCCACACCTACAGCGACGCCACATTACAGTCATGATTTTAACAGTTTACCTGGTAATCCAGATCCGAACGAAGTCACAATAATATCTGCCACCACGATCAAACATACAGGCATCAAATCTTCTAAACCTACTGGCATCGTTAATCCAGATCAAAGTGAAATGGGAGCTGGTAATAGAATAGGAATTGGGGAAGGATTATTTGGTTTCGGTGTTCTGTGGAGTATTCTGGGAAGTTTCATGATTTCTTTGTATTTAGCGAATGGGTTATGAATTATGTATAAGTAGCTTAGCTTGTCTTCCGAGCTCGGGTTTATTAGTAAATAATTTAATATTAAATATCCAAGATGCATTTAAATTTTTGTAATAATTAAAAGTTCATGCAATATACATGTGAATATAAATCATTAATATAAGAAATCTTGTTTGAAGAAAAGTGGAGTTTGAATGAAACGCGAGCTAAACTAAAATGTCGGCCCTTGAAACTATTTAAATACTTTGGACTTTATTAAATTTAAATTTTAAAATTTCTTCTGTTCTCTTCTCCTATTGCAATTTCTTCCTACCACATTTCTCGGTGACTTTCTTTGTTGTCTCGTAGCTTGTAAGCATTCTTTAGAAAATAAACTCAACATTTTTATGACATAATTATAATTGGTGACTTACAAATAAGTGCGTAGTAAGATGTGATTATAATGAAAGCTAATTGGATCAGATTATAAGATTATAATGATAGAGGTTTTTGCTGTTTGAAAATTTGTATATTACAATGGAGTCATTTGAAGATGTTATAATTGAAACCCTCACCCAAATTTTGGAAGGGGAAAAAGATGTTGACCACGTCGATAACCTTTTCAAGGATCTACAAAACGATCACATTGAGAAAGCCCAAGAGAACATACTTGATACGCTATGGACTCTTGATGCTGACGTCTCTGACAACGTTAAGGAAAGGCTAGTGAAGATAGTAAAGAGACTTCAAGTGAGTACTAAAGGCGAAAAATATATCAAACTTTATATCCCCTGTTATTTCATGTTTGATCTTGCTCGCGCGCGACATTTTGCTGTCGATTTCCTAAATTTTCGAACGAAGTGGTAACAATTGTATCTCAATTAGACACAAAAATTGATTGACACAAGGTTAATGAAGACGAGGCTTGAAGTGCCTTTATTAGAGGCTGCCGAGATAGTCGAGCCACAAGTGTGGGGTCGAAAGTGCATCCGCATTAATACCGCAATGACTTATAAACAACAAAAATACAATCTTTTGCGTGAAGAGTCGGAAGGTTATGCAAAACTTATACATGAACTCACACTCAGTTGTCATCCAGAATACGAAGGCGAAGATGAAATTAGTAGGAACCAGAGGGCTGATACGTTATTAGATACAATGAAGACACTAATAGGTTAGGTGAATAAACATTTGAAACTATTTAATATGGGCTATTATTATTTATTCTGTTAATTGGTTCTAATGCGAAATTTTGTTTCGATAGGATACTTTCATTTGGATCCTAATCGTGTTCTAGATATCATACTCGATGAGTTTATACTGAATGTGAAACCTCATCACGAATTCTTTTTGAGGCTATTGGAAATTTCTCCCTGGAGGCCTCCAGAATTAAAAAATGAGAATGACATGAGCAATGTCATATCTTGTGATTGGAGTGCCGACACGGGAAACCTTAATTGCGCCGAACTTCTCGGAACAAAATTTGCGCGTTACGACGGAAACGACATGGGAAGTGATGTACACATTTCATTATATAGAGCTTCCGCTCTCTTGATTCGACGCGGGCTTGTAAAAATTTCAGATTTATATCCATACACCCTACTCTCAAAGACAGTCGAGGATAACGATCCGCGACAAAGACATCGACACGAGAAGGGTTTGGCCCAAGCTCTTCTTGAAATTGGTGATCTTCAGCATGCGTGTTACATACTTCTACAATTACCCTCCATTGATGAACATCTCGCCAAGTATCTTTGTAAGATATTTGAGATGGCCATTTTTGACATCTACAATCCTATTGCACCCATAAGTTTAAAGAAGCCGCCTCAACCTGAACCTTTTATTGCTACCTGGTACAAGCGTTGGATGGAAGGATTTCCCATTATCAAAAGCTTCGACGAGTTGCTGGGAATCACTGGACGACTGCTTATTGGTCTAATAGGGCCGTGGTTTTCAAAACACCTGATCCTATTCACTTGGATGCTGAGAATCTGTCGACGTCATATTTTAAGTTCAAAAAATTCGAGTAATGGTGCTTCCATCAAAGAAGGATGGTTCGACATATTACGATTGGCGATATTACCAGCTGTTTCTATGCCCGGCATCACGGTCGGTGTTGTCAATGACGTATGGGACATTTTGATCCTCTATCCATTAGAGAAACGTTTCGGCCTTTATCACGAGTGGAAGAAAATTTACGACGAACATGAGGAATTAAAACTTCGACGAAGGAAGGCTGTCAAAAAGCTTATTAAGTTGTCTAATCAAATGACATCTGAGGACTATAAGCAAAAGGCTCGAGAAATTGCGATGGTGGCTCATTCTAGGCCAACAGTGACTTTTGATTTCTTGTTGAGAAAGGTTAAAATGAATTCAGACTTGATTGAAGGAATGGTTGAGGTGTGTAAATATCTGGATCGCTTGGACTTTGACATTCTGACGTACATGATTGTCGAAACTCTGATTGAGGAGACTAGGCCAAAGCTTAAAGAAGATGGGGTTAACCCCAGCGATTGGATGCAGCGTATGGCTACTTTTGTTGGTAAAGTTTGCAGTAAATTCGAAAAATTTAATAGCGAGAATATCACTGTCTTACTACAATATGTATTGATCTCATTAAGAAAACGCAACTTTGAAGATTTGGTAAATACATTTATTTTTATTAATCTCATTGTTTTCCCCTTAATTATTGGTCAATTGATTTTCACAAAAATTTTCCTCTTTTCATAGATTATAGTTAGTCAGATGATTACGAGGATGTCAGGGATTGTATATACTGAAATTCCTTCGGAAACAGATTTAGTACTTATGGCCGGCGGTAAACATCTGCGTGATACCAAATTGTTCAATCGCAGTCTTGTAAAGAATTACCGCAAAGGATCCGTAAGATTGTCCAACGCACTTATATCAAATGGCTTGGCCATTCAAATTGCAGTGTTACTCGCACAAATGGCTCAAAGTATTCCATTTGAAGTTGAGGCATCTTCAACACTTGGACTCAAGTCAACCATTGGGCAAGCTGATATTTGCCGTAGAACTTTCATACAATATGTGGATTTCCTGGCAATCTCTGTCGACATGGACGAATTTGCATCGATTATTCCATCTATAATTGACTTGTGTAACGAATATGCGTTAAAATCAGAGCATGCGTTTATGATCCTTAGACCAGTTCTCAACAATATCTTAAAGAGATTTCCCGAAAAACCAAAGGAATCCATTTCATCAAGATCAATAACAAAGAATATAGAGGCATCCGAATCGTCTAAGCAAAACGGAGGCCCCTCTTTGCATAGAGCCGAAAGTAATGGCACATCGGCACCGTTCAATGACGCTCCATCAGAATCATCAAAACAGGTTGCCAACGCGGCCTCAAGAAAAGCAGGCGAGGAATCTGAGCTGTCGAATAAGAACGAGAATATTCACAAGAATTCAAACGATACTTCCATCACCGAGTCTTCCAAAAATGGCGAAATCAATCTTAACTCCAAGGCAAATAGCGTTTGGCTACCACCGTTACTCAAACTTTTTGATCAAGTCACGAAAATCTTACCATCGTATGTCTGGAGCGGAATTAGTCCAGCTTTCTATGTAACATTTTGGCAACTGTCACTGCATGATTTGGAATGTCCGCGAACAGAGTATCTAAAGGCAATACAAGAAATTCAAAATCAAATACCGGTGGATATCAACGACGATCCAAACAAGGATAAAAACAAATACGTCCGATCTGCGAAGAATCTTGAAGAGGAGTACAATGAACACAGTCAACACGTGAAAAAAATTGAGGAGCGTTTGAAAAATGAAAAGGAACATTGGTTTTCCGGTCAATTTTCGAACCGCCAAGATATAATCACTCAACTATGGCAATATTGCTTATTTCCTCGTCTATTAGTCTCTCCTGATAACGCCATTTTCTGTTCAAAATTCATTGAGCGCATGCACAAAATTGGTACTGCCAATTTTTCTACACTCACTCTTTATGATAGAATATTTGCGGATCAGTTGCAGCTTATCACATTCACCTGCTCTGAAGCCGAAGCAAGGAACTATGGGATCTTCCTGAGGACTATTTTGCAGTCCTTGAGCAGCCTCCACAAGGATGAGAGAACATACAACAAAATTGGGAAAGGAAAAGGTATCCCGGGATTTCAAATGAAGTGGAGTTCTCAAAATCGTCAACCTGCAAGTGTCTCTGAAACCGATTTATTGGGGTATCAGGATTTTAGAAGAGTATTTTATAAATGGCACTCGAAGCTTTATAAGGCTTTTGAGCAAGGACTTCAATCACAAGAATATCTTTCATTGCGAAATTCAATTATCGTCATCAGCACGATACACGAATATTTTCCAGCCATTGATATCTTTGGCAAGAAGATTGAAAACCTGATTAAAACTGTTATCTCAGAGCAATGCACCAAGTGGAAGGATATTGAGGTCTTGGCCATAAGCTATTCCGGAAGGCTTCAACTTGACAAGAAAAATTGGGTTGCCCTTGAAGATTTTCGTCATACAGAGAATTCGCAAGCGAATAATAGGCAGGGTGCCGCCAATTCTGGTGCGTCACAAGCGAGTCATTCATCGTCACCCGCACAAAGGGTATCTCAAACTCACGGAGCCAATAGAGCAAGTCCACTTTCTAATGTTCGAAGTGCACACTCTTCTCCATCACATGCGAACACCGCGGTCAGAACTGACAGCCCTAGAAGACAAATCCATCCATTACCCGATAAACCTCAAGATCGCAATCAAATCCGGGAAAAGGAACGCGACAGGGACAGGGATGACGATCACGAAAAGATTAGAGTAAAAGAAAAAAAAGAGATCTCGAATGATCACGACAAAGAAACAAAGAAGGTCGAAGACCACAAGGAAATTAAGAAGTCGGACCATCACGATCGTGATAGAGGACGGGATCGAGATCGGTCTAAACCAGAGGTTACAAGGGTGGAAAATGAAAAAAGAAAATCCAGCAAAGAGAGGCCGCCGTTGGACGACCGCAACAAGAGAACCGATTATCATCCTCGTATGAGGGACCGTGATATTCGCGACCGCGATGAGAAGATCAAGGATCGTGAGAAACGGGAGGAACGTCGTGAGGACCGTCGTGATGACAAACGCGACAAGGTGAAAGATAAGGAACGCGAAAGGAGTAGAGACCTTGACCGCGAAAGAGAACGAGATCACAATCGAGATAGGGAGGATCGTGATCGCCATCGAAACGATAATGGACGTAGCAGACGTCATGTTGAAGATGTGCTTCCCCGTCGACCTCGTAAAAATGATCATGATTTACTTGATCGAGCCGTCCGTGATGAACGAGATATGCAATTTGCTGCTAGAAATGATCGCGGGGATAAATATATGGGTCTCTCAAAAAAGCGAGATCGCACGGAAAGGGATCATGACGATGAAACTGAAATAGATATTATCAGCAAGAAACGTAATATGAGAAATGATGGTATGGCTCCTATTTCCTATCCAAATCCTAAAAAGAGGGAAAGAACAGATCGTGAACGCGATGATGAACCGGAACCGGGTCCTATTACCAAGAGGGGAAGTATTGGAGAGGGATTAACTGTTCCTCGCACACCAGTTAAGCTTAATCGTTCGATGGAGCACATAAATGAATTAATGGCGCCGATGCCCGGTAGTGGCTCATTTGGCGGAAAGAGAGATGTGGAAAAGCGCGAGCCCAGAAGGCGTTACTAGACAGTTGAAAAAGGTTGACTTCATAGGCATACATGGTTCTCAACAGTAAATCAAAAAATTTGTTCACTCATTAATTATTGTATATATTAAATATTGCATTATCTACGTGTACATATTAGTGTAGCCGCTTTGCGATCAGCTTAACATCGTGCGGGTAGATAAACGTAATAAAAAGCATCTATTGGCATGGTGTGATGTAGCAACCTTTATTTTTATAATTGTTAATGGCGAAACTGTGGTCTACCTTATGTACTAGAATTCTTTTTTTTGTACATTTAGATTATTCTCAAAATTATATTTATGAAATAACAATTCTTTGGGATTATTGCTTTAAAAAAAAAATTTTTTTTTTGAAATGTTTTAAATAAAGTATCATAATAAGAATATTGAACTCTTATAGAAGAGGTTAATTTCTTTAATAAAATTTATGCAACTAATTAAAAATAATATCAAATAATAAATAAAAATGTAATAAAATTATTTCAGGATAAGTTTAAAAAAATTTTGTATATAAATTAAAATTTTTTTCAAAATTATATTTTATAAAATATAGTTTAAAATTATAAAATTTTATATTTATTAATTTTATTAATTTTAAAATTTTTTCAATAAGGTAGATTTTTTTGAAAGAAATTTGTTTATTTGAATAAAAATCTTTTGAAAAAGTTTTGAATTATTTTTATTTTTTTATTTTTTTTTCTACTTCTTTAATATATTATAGTAATTCAATAATTTATTGTTTTTTAGAATAATCTATAGGAATAAACTATAAATAATAATTCTAATAGATAGATATTTAATAGTTTTTTTAATTTTTTTTTTTAAATACTGATCTAGTTTTGTTTTATTTATATACAGTATATACAACATTATTATATAGAGTAACTATTCTAGAATATATTATATATTTTTTATCAAATAAAACTTAATAAAGATATCTTCTTTTTTAAAATACTTATCTTGTTTTTTTTTGTTCTTTTGTCAGGATAGTTATGTATGCTTTATTAAATATTTGTAAGTTATACATATAACATAAAATACTAAAGCTAATTTTTTAACTAACTCACTCATCTTAATTGTTTTACCTTTCTAAATACAACTTTGGGAATAATTTACCACTCTATTAGGAGTTCAGGTAAACACCCTTTCAACTTCTAATATTATTGACTGCAGATCACTATTTCAAATTACTCTTTTGAGTTCTAATAGAAATTAAAACCAATTATTTCATTCTATATATTATTTCATCTTGCAAGATCTGTTTGAATATTTGAATTTTCTTTCCTTAATGATACTTGATATTACCATTTTTCAGATACCTTGGTCCTATTTTTTTGCCTCTATAAATATATTAAATTTTTAATTTTATCATCTCTATTGATTTTTAACATCTATTCTTACTCTATTACTTTCTTGTATCTGACATTCCAAATTTTTTTTTCTGAAATAGTTATATGTTTTCTTCTGCATCTTTATTATTCACTTTCTTGCTTCTTTACCAATTCTCTTTCCATAGCATTACAAGTCTGCTATCTTATCTATTAGGTCTTTTTTAATTAGTTCTATGCAAAAATTAAGTATATCCCAACTAATATTTGAAATCCTTTCCACTAGTTGAGCTATTTTCTTATCTATTTTTTCTCTTTTTATTCTGTCATCAACTGTCAAACTTATTATTTTTTTTTCTGACTTCTTTTTTCTATTTGTTAGATATTTATTGAAACCTTGCATCATATCTTTTATATCTTCTATCAAGTTTCTTGCTATTGAATTTTGTATATTGAACATTCTAGCAAGTATTCTATTGTTTTTTTTTGCTATCCACATGTGAGATATTTCACTTGCTAATATAAGTCTAGTTTTCTTGTGACAAGCTTTGTTAATATAGATAGCTTATCACTAGTCATTTTAACAAAAAAGCTTTTTCTTTGTAATCCTTTAAAAGTGATATTCTATATATACATATTATTTATTTATTCTCAAACTAGGTCCTATATGTGCCTGTCACTAGTCAAAAAATATTTATTCAGCATAATGCCACTTATGTAACATTCATCAAAAAAATAAATAATTCGGTATATTAATAACATAAATAAATCGTCAATCAATTTTTACCATATAATTTGACATATAATTTGGCATAAATAAATCGGCAATCAATTTTTACTATATAATTCGGCATAAATAAATCAGCAATCAATTTCTACTATATAATTTGACCATATTTGAACCATTTTTATTATATATTTTGTTAAAATTTTTCTCAAAAAATTATCAAACATTTGCCAAAATTCATACATTTGCCGAATTTTAATTATATATTATATTTACGATTTAAAGAAATTGCAGCTAAATATTTGCAAGAGTCTTGCCGATTTGAGGTTTTATATATAAATGGAATAAATCAGTCAAAAATATTATGAATAGGGATTATGCGTTCAGGTCTAACTGAGTAAAATTTGAT
>CAJVPT010006113.1:0-11371 GCA_910592055.1 Acaulospora colombiana
TTTTTTTTTTTTTTTTTTTTTTTTTTTTTTTTTTTTTTTTTTTTTTTTTTTTTTTTTTTTGTTTTTTTTTTTTTTTTAAAAAAAAAAAAAAAAAAAAAAAAAAAAAACCTATACACGTACATACAATATATATTTTATGATATAAGATTCTTTGCAAAATTCGAAGTTGGCCTCGTGTTTCAGCAGGATGACGCGTTAAGACGCGGTTGCAACATGACTGAATGACTAACATTTTTGTTTATGGGTGATAATTAAGCAGTTGAATAATAGACAATGAAGTACAGTATCTCGACAAACTTTTGAACATGAAATAACTCCGAGAGTAAAAGTGAAAATGACGTAAAGAAATTATTACCGTAATTATGCATCACCATAAAATGATTATTCCCTGACTTATTCCTTACGCAAATTTTCCCTCAAACTTTGAAATTTTATAAGATCGAAATACAAAAGTTCTTTTAGACCCGTAATTGTCATGCATATTGATGGCTATAGTCTGGAAATATTAGTGGATGGGAAGCCTCTGCAGGAGTGTCAAGTTCCTATTAAAGAATATGAAGTATGTTTCTCCAGAAATTGACATAATTGGGGCGACATATACTGTATCCCTCTAGAAAAAAAAAATAACATTCATTTTATTGAAGCCTCTCCCAACAGGTCCATCATTTACCTTCAGAGAAGAAATCCAAGAGAACATATGCAGGTACGTACTGTAAAACTGATTTTCGTCATTCCCGGCGGTTTAAAAAAATTACATGCTTTCCATATAATACCCACCAAACAGTGGATTGGCGACCTACGTATCAATTCCGCTGATGAGAACTCCTTTCACAATCCAAATTTCAGCATCAAATGCAACTCCTGTTACTCCGATTCGTGCCGAAATCTATATTGACGACATTTCGGATGGTACCTACTGCGATCTTGTAAATTCCGCACCCAAGGTCAAAGAAGGATTCTGGAATGAAGATCTAGATGAATTGCATTACTTTAATTTCGAATTTGGAGGAATTGAATATAATAACTTCCTTGACTTCGATTTTTATATTGTACAAAGTTCTTCTTGTCTAGGTAAGTTTTTTGGGGCACATAACTATTGCCATTGTGGCACGCTCAGATTTATAAAGAACGAACATATCTTCAATAGCCAGTGAATTGAGTGCACGCCAAGAAAAAGAAGGGTTACGGATTCCTTCTCAAACAGAAGCATACAATGCACCATTTAGACCTGGGTTCGGTGCGGTCTCGGCATACTTCTTTAAATCAAAGCAGGTGTATAAAGAGAATGTTGCGTGCAACCCTGAAAGTACAAGTATAGACTCTCGAGAATACAACTTAAATGACGGTTTGGTATACCAAATAAAGAAAAACCAAAAGATGGATTGCGAAGTTATAAGAGATAATTTGCATCTAGAGGTTGTAGACGAACACCAGCCGCTTGCAGTGCTACACGTTCATTATAGACCATTACAGTGGTTAACCAGCAGAGGATTAATTCGAGTCGATAAATCTCAGGAAGAAGCATTCTACAAGTCAAAGTTTAGAGCGATGAAGTATGTTGATTTGAATTCAAACGGAGAGGAGTTTGATGCTAATAAGAATAAAAAAGAAAATAAAACTGGAGATCAAATCAAGAGCAAAGGGATCATAAACAAAGTGAAATATCGAACCAATGATTTTTTTAATGTCAACCTCGGAAAGAATACCTTGGAAAATTATAAATTTTCCTTTCCTTGGGCTTCGCCCGAAATGTCCCAGGCTGAGATTGTCAACCAAAATGATGATTTACAAATCATTTCTCAACACGACTTTCTAGATACATTAAAGAGGAAGCAGGGATTTGATTCTAGCGCAAGTTCCTTGTTACAAGGAATCGAAGATTTGCAACCAGGCCTAGAAAATAATAGGAAACGAAAAAGGATATCATATAATGAATTTGTAGAATTGCTTGATTCCGAAGATGAATAATATTTTCCATCTCGAGGCTAGTCTTTTGTTATTATGTTGATGTAGGTATAGGTTATTTTATGCGAAGCTTTTTTTTTTTTGTATTTGAAATGTGTTTTTGAATTGGATATATTGTATTTCACACATTGAAACTGGATATAGATATAGTTTCTTGTATTAATAAGCATGTTCGTGTATACATAGGAAGTCGATACATGTAAATGTTTGAGAATTAAGCATTGACCTTTGAAAGAAATCAAAGAAAAATCTATATTAAAGTTAAATTCCTCTATATTTGGTATACAGTATATAGGATAATCAAAATTTTTAAAATCTTTAAAAATTTATATACATAATATTATAATATATTATGAAATATAATTAAAGAGTTAATAAAAATTTTTTTATATTATGTAAAAAATAGTTATAATCTTTCATTCACTCTTTTATTAGGGATTTTAAATTATAGAGGTCTGTGGCTAATGAAACACAAAAATAACTTGAATTGTAAAATTTAAAAGTAATACAAAAAAGTCAATTATAATTAAAAAGATTAGAGTGGCTTGTATAGCTTGTGTAGTACAAAAATGGTACAGTTTATACATATGTAAAGGAAGTTAAATAAACATAAAAAAAAAGCATAAAAGAGTATAAAAAAGATATAATATTTCATAAAAAGAATTAAAGAGAATAACTTGAAATTAAGATGAACTATTTTACAATTATTATTAATTTATTAATTTGCTCAATTTATTCGCTTTTAAATTAAATAAATAAATAAGAATTAAAGTAAAAAAATATAGAGTTAAAATTCTTTACCAATATAAATATGCTATAATTTTTAAAAGAAATAAAAATAAAAGTTTTTCAATAAATATTATTAATAGTAAAATATAAAAAAAGTAAAAGGATTAGAAAAAAAATAAGAAAATATTTCTAATTATATAAGAATAAAAACAAATATTTTATTTATAAAAACCATTAATAATTTAAATAAATAAATAAATATATTTTAAAATCTACAACTAGTATTTAGTATATATACTTTATTTATTAAATCTAGACTTAACAAATTTTATATGAACAAAATATCATTCTAGTAAATATCAATTATCTCATATAAACTATATATTTTTATATAGTATATATATAAATTAATTATTATTTATTGCAACTATTCTACTAGACTCATTTATACTTTATAAATAGATAAATCTAATTGAAAATTGAATAATAAAATATATAGTCATTCATAACAAGTTCTAATTAATTAGTATTAAATTTATAAATTTTTATTATTTCACTAAACTAATATAGTTATATATATACTTGATAAACTTAAATACTTTTTAATATATTTAGATATTATTTACTTAGATCTTAGAAAAGGAGATGTTACCTTCTTTATTATTATTTATAATATCAAATTAGTTCCTATTAACTGACTTTTATTTAAATAAAATATTAAATTAAAATATTTTAAGCTAAAAAGTGGAGTTTATGAAATCTATTAGAACAAAACAATTTTATAAGATATTTGAAAAAGTTAAACTAGAAGTATTTTTTATTCAATTCTTTTAATAAAATAATTATAGTAATTAAAATTTTAAATTTGAATCAAATTAATTTATAAATTTGTTTTGATCTGATTAAATTAAATTTTAAACTTTTTAATCCATTTATAATTAAATTAGATTAAGATATCAAATTTTAAAATCTAATTAAATCTATTTGAATTTAAATAGTTTTAAATTTAAAATAGACAATATAGTTTTAAAAAAAGAAATATTAGCTATAACAGTTTATCAAAAGAATAAAAAAAAAAGTACAAATCAAGAGAATATATTCAAATAACTTGATACAATAAACTATTTGAACCAATTTCACAAGAAGAACTAAATGAAATAATGAAGACACTTCTCAACAACAAAGCTCTAGGATAATCTCAAATCAGTTATAAAATATTGAAAAGGTTAAGCCAAGAGGGAAAAGATTTCTTGAGAATAACTTCTTAAGATAGGAAGTCACTCTAAAATATTGGAAACAGAGCTATATATATTCTATAGCTAAATCTAAATCTTGAGATTATGAACTCTCAAATACTAGACCTATTGTCTTACTAGAGATCACAAGAAAGTGTTTTACCAAAATTCTTACCAATAGAATAGAAAATATTTATAAAACCAATAATATTCTCAAAGGATCAAACTATGCAGAGTTGCTAGGGAAAAGTATAGTAGAATTAATTCAGATTCTCAACAATATTTGTGAAGTGCCAGAAAAAACAAAAAAAAATTGTGGATACTTTTTCAAGATACTGCAAAAGCATATAATACAATTAGTCTAGATATGCTGGTAAAAGCAATGAAAAGAATCAAAACTCAAAAGGTTTCATAAAAATCATAATGAGCTTCTTTAAAAATAAAGAATTTTGAGTTATATTTGAAAATGATCCCACAAAATTAATAGTAGATAAAGATGGAATCGATCAAAGAGAAATTATCTCACCTATACTATAAAGAATTTTTTATAATTCTCTCCTTTACAAAATCTAAAGTGATATATAAAGAGGGTATAAAAGTTTAGTTACATGAAATCCTGATCTAAAAAAATAAACTACAAGAAGGCTAGAATCAAGATATGCAACTATAGCCTTTATAGATAATACAATGTGAATAGCAAGATCTAAGAAGAATATAAAAATGATTCTGAAAATTGCAAAAATCTTCTATAAAGTCAATAATTCTTAAATAAATAATAATAAATCAGTTTTGGTTACTATTAACAATCCTAATTATTATCCAGAAGAAGTAAAAGCAGGTACTAAAGAAGAAGTAGTTAAAAAACTTGATAGAACAGAATAGGCTAGATTCTTAGGAATTTGGATATGCAATTAAAAAATAGCAATAGAGCTTAAAGAATAGGTGCTTAAAGAAGTTAATATAGTTACAAGAGTCCTTAAATATAAAAAGGTGACAGATAAACAAGTCCTCTATATTTTGAATAGATTATTAATATCTAAAATAGAATTTAGAATGCAATATAGTATATTGTCTTGAAAAATATATAATACCTTGACAATAGTATACAGAAAACTTTTCAAAAATAAGAATAGTTTATGCAGATCTATACCCAACAATGTAATTCACTATCCAAAGATCCATAATTTGAAAAGTGTTTGAATACTACAAAGAGAAAGTCAAGTAACAGACTTTACAATAGACTAAATGATTCTGGATCAATAGGGATCACAACAATTAATAGACTCAAATATACATAGATTTAAAATTAGAAAATATTTAATTTATTAACCTATAAATCCTTAAGTCTCTTAATAGACAAAAGCAACTTTACACTTCAAGTGACTAGAATTGTTAAAGATATGATAATAATATTTTATAGTTGAAAATAGTAAGATATTTTTGAATAAAAAAGGGAAACAGTTAGATTGAAGAATATCTTGCACCAGAAGAATATAAAAATATCATACTATTACTTAGAAACAATCAATTAATATATCTGAACCAACTGATTAATCAGAAAATTAAAAAAATAAGAAACTGGCAAATGCTTCAACTTTTGCAAGATATATGCAAAGGATCTATACCAGAATGGTTTCAAATTATAGTCAAAAATCTCCCAGAAAACAATTAAAGCAACTTATAAAATCCTGGAAAGAAAATTATATAAAATGGAAACCAAAATACTCTAAAATAGAACCTAATCAAGACAAGCAGAAAAAATTGTAAATAGTAATAAAAAACAAAGAAATCAAGTAACTTGAAAAAAATTAAGACAAGAAAAAGAGAAAAATGGTATAATAGTGGAACACTTTATTAATTGTAGTATCAAAATAACTAGGAAACCAATATACAAAAATGTTCAGAATGTTTAGAAAGTACAATACTCATGGTGACTATTCAATATAAGAAAGTTTACCAGAAGAATATGAAATTTAAAAATCTCTAATCCTAGGTTAGCACTTGAAAAAAGAATTAAAAAAGTGGTTTACAATGACCAAAGTCCATTCAAAATTCAAAATGATAGAGTAAATTATGTGGACATTGAAACCTGAAAAGAATCTATTATTAAAGAAAATATTAAATAAGGAGCATATCAAGATTATCTAATAGCTATATTTCAATGTAATCTTGAATCTAAAGAAAAGTTAATCTTCTATTCTGATAGATTACTTATTAATCATGGTAAAGAAGAAATAAAGATAGGAGTATTTGGATTTAGATCAGAAAAGATGGATAGGAAAGTAAGTTTTATATAGGAGTAAACAATTGACTTTCATCTACAAGAGCTGAATTGATAATAATCATAATAATACTTCTTGTAGTTCCAATTGAAAGTATAGTGAAGATCTTTACAGACAATTAGGCATGTATTTTCAGGTGAAAATTTTTAGAAAAAGAAGATCCAAGAAGGATACATAAAAGATGGCTTAAAGAAAAAAGGTATTCCTCTGGATATATAGGATAAAGCTAATAAAGAAAAAAAATATAGATCTAAAGCTTACAAAAATCAAGGCATACTCAAATGATCCTTATAATAAAGAAGCAAATATCTTAGTTAAGAAAACTCAAAAATTTCCATTAATTGAATGGAAAAACCTCATTTCACACAAAATTATTATTGAAATCAAATAGCAAGAAATGACTCTAGATAATTCAATTAGATAGTTTAATAAGAACATTAATAATAAGACAATAGCCTATCAGTGGACACAACAAAATAAAACAGAGAAAAAATAGAGTTATCAGATTTTAGAACACCAGTCTCATACATGGAACCTAGTATGAAAAAGAATTAAAGATATGTATATATGGAATACATCTTTTAAACAATTTTAACAAAGAAGCTTTCTTATTAAACTAGCCAATAACAAGATACCTATCCTAAATAAGTTGGCTATAGAAAGACTGAACCTATATAAGCAAGTGAGATACTGTATATTGTATATAGCCAACAAAATGAAACTATAGAATACTTGCTAGAATGTTTAACCTATAAGAATTAACTAAAAGAGGTATGGAATAAAGGAGTAGATAGAATTATCAAAAACTTTAAAGAGCTATTATAGGAAAGAAAGAGAGAGGCTAAAGAGAAAAATCTTAGGTTGATCATCAATAACTGAGAAAAAATAGAAGAGTTTGATAAGTAGATCTTTATAGTAGTAAAACAGGCTTCTAAAACTAGCCAAGATATATTAAGTTTCTGTACAGGCCTTATAAGAACAGATATTATTCTAGAAATAGCAAACCTAAAATGTCAAGGTAAATGTATAGAAAGAATAGCAAGAAAATGGATAATAAAAATGCAAAGAAGAGTCTATAATCAAGTCTGAAACAAGAGATGTGAAAAGGTAATTGAATAGGAACAAATACAAAAAATTGATAGAATGAACATGACAAGAAGACCTTCATATCTTTTAGATCAGAAAACTATACTTCTAAAAAAAATAGATCTACTACTTGAAGAAGGAAATCTCAAAACTAAAGGCCTCTAAAAAATTCTAACAAGAAGAGTAGAGTATAAAATAAAATGATTGGGTTTTAAGCTCTATTAGAACATCACAGAGTGATCTGCAGCAGTAACTTGCAGGTAATGATGGGTCCCTAAAATATTTAGTATATAAAATTTCACAGATCACATATGTCCCTTTTGAGAGATAAAATTCATAACTTTTTACTTTAATAAAAGAACAATTGTGAATAGTTTTTTTATAGTTATTAATTTAAAAAATTTAATGTTTCCTAATAAGAAATATTTGACTTTTGTTCTTGCCTCTTCCTTTAGAAACCTATCTTTACCTGCAGGCAATGAAGTTTACAATTGAAAGGGTCTTTACTTAAACTACTAATAGAATAATAAATTACATCCAAAGTTGCACTTAGAGTTTTAATAATTCTTTAAAATAAAGATAAGTGAGTTAAATAGAGACTTATCTTTAATAATACATTTTCCAATATAAAGTATATATAAGTTTAATAAAGCACACATATCTAGCCTGAAAGAATGATTTAAAAAAAAAATTAGAAGACCTATTGGTCTATAGTATAGTGGTTAGCACTTTATAAGTCATATCACAAGAGCCAAAATCAAATCCTCCAAGAGGCAATTTCTAAAAAAAAAGCAAATAGTAATTGATATAATTATATATAGCTAATATTTCCAAGTATAGTTGTCTATAAATAGTTAATTGAAGTTTCTGAGTAATACAAGCTGATCTATACATTAATTGTGATAAGGCTGAATATTTAAAATCAGATAGGATTATCTCTTGATATGGTTATATTACCATAAAAAGAGTAATAAGAAGAGCAGATATTGAATTGGTAATATATCTTTAAAAGAAGTTATGAAAGTCAAGACTAAAATAAACAGCTTCTGATATAACAAGAACTCAAGTATATAATTGTAACAGGTTTTATAGACTTAATTATCAAGAGGCCTTGATAGAAGAAAAAATCTATGGACCATTTTGAAAAACTTGAAAATCTGAAAAAGTTCAAAATAAGAAAATTTGATGGCCTGATAACTAAACTACTCTTAATAAAACTAATCTGAAAATAATTAAAAAAAAATTATATTTCTTTTCTCAAAAAGAAATAATATTGTATATAAAAGTATAATATATATACATGGAGCTACTCATATAAATAGATTTGCTTCAAAATATATATAAGGTCTTGTTTAATATATAGTATATACAACCTTAGTAAAAATAGTTTTTGTGTAAAGATATGGATTTGGACCCTAGTAATGATAGGTTTTTAAATTATTTAGTATATAAAATTTTGTAGGTCACTTATGTCTCTTTTTGAGGAATAAAATCATGACTTTTTATTTAATAGGGACAAAAGTTAAAAATACTAT
Organism: Acaulospora colombiana; assembly: GCA_910592055.1. NCBI lineage: Eukaryota > Fungi > Glomeromycota > Glomeromycetes > Diversisporales > Acaulosporaceae > Acaulospora > Acaulospora colombiana. Next base: position 8,833 of record CAJVPT010006113.1, read on the forward strand.
AAATCAATAATTTGAATAATAAAGAACAAATGTGAATAGTTTTTTTATAGTTATTAATTTATAAATTTTAATGTTTTTTAGTAAGGGACATTTGACTTTTGTTCCTGTCTCTCCTTTAGAAACCCATATTTAGTTCCTAGTAACTATCATAAAGTAACTAAATATATAATAAGTAAAAAATGTGATTCCAGTGTTGTCAAGACTTCATTATCGGGAAACAAGTGAGTTAGGACAAAGATCATATCAAATTATGGCAATATCTTCCCATAGACACCTTATTACTGGTAAAATGCCCAGAATACAAACTTAATCAACACATACTATAGATAGAAAATACTATATGTGCTACTTCAAAACTCCAACAAACTTATTATATCAAGTTCTAGTAATTAAAACAACAAAAAAAAGGCAGAATTCTCAGAAGAACCATACTTTAGAATTCAGATCTTACTTGACAGCACACAATGCTGATTCAATGAACTCAACCAAATCTTTAAGGCTGTTGAGGTCAATACAACTCCAACTTATATAAAAAACTTAATACATCTTTTAGACCTAACAAACCCAACAATATAATAATTTATTGATATTAACAAAAGTATTGACATCAATTAATGAAAAGATTAAGATAACTATAGATGAAGCTTTTAATTACAGCAATCATAATATTCTAGGGATAGATATCATTTTCTTAACTAGCTTATTATAATATAATAATCTAAATCTCAGAATCATAGAGTAATACTCAACCTTTAGAGCAGAAATCATAGCTACAAATATTGTAATCAGTGTTTTACCATTTAAATAAAAAGTACTTGTATATATAAATATAATTAAACTAATAACTGAAGTTCAGAAAAATATTATCAGGATAAATAAAAATATATTAGAAGCCAAACTCATTTACAATCTATACAACAGTATCTGGATAGCTCAAATCACAATCAATCGAATCAAAATTAACAAAAAAAAGGACAATAATGAAGAACTAAAACAAGCAAATAAGCTAGCCAATTAAAGCTTAAAGAATATTAATACCAGTAGTACTTTGATACAAAATCATTCAGAATTCAACATTATTATTGTCAGTTATAATCAAGAGCTTGAAATCATTGATACCATTCACAAAGCAATTAAAAAAATAAGACAAGCTACATTTATACACAAATGGATTATACTTAATAAAAACTAAAAAATAAACTAATAACAAAGAACTGATATTAATTGAAAAAAGCCACTTTAATACATATATTCCATAAAAATTACAACAGATTACAGCCATAAATAATTTGTTATCAAACTATAGAATCTAGAACTTCTGATTATAGATAAACTACACATCTGCAAATCTAATATCCACAAATTATCCACATGTTTTTTCTGCTTAAAAATAGAAGACACATCTATCCTTTCAGATACAAGTACTATAAAATTCATATAAATGAAATGATACTTAATACTATATATTCAGAAATCACAATACAAACTAAAAAGAAAAGTCTATACTCTTGCAAAAAAGAGTTCGAAAACTATCTAAAAACCAATGGCCTATAGAACATCTTTATCAGAAAAGGCATTAGTAGAAAGGTAATTCAGATAATTAATCAGTTTATTCCATTTAACAAAATAGTAGAAGCCATTTGAAACATTATTCATAGAGTTAATTCATTATTTACAATATATGGATAGACAAGTGTCTCCATATTTAAATATAGGAAAAAGCTATAGAAATAATCAAAATCTAAAGAAAAAGAAGTACAAATCCAAAGGCCACTCAGTACAAAAAGACATATCTACTATAACAATAGATGCTAAAACAATGGAAGAAATTATTACTAGCATCCTAAATATTCTTAATATTTTTATCAAATATATTGACAGAGCATAGGTATATTAGTCACTCTAACTAGATACAATAAGTTACAAGGGGTAAAAATCGAGTCCTACCATAAACAGCAATGGGTGCCTATTATCAATTGGTTTTATTACTTTGCTTAATATTGAAAATAGTTTATATAATTATTCTATAAATAAATATAAATGTATTGCATACAATTAATAAAATAGGTAATTAAGTGTTTTTTTAAAAAAAAAAAAAAAAACAATAATATAAAAAACATTTAGTATCAAATAGTACTATATTTCTTGAGTAAGTTTTAATATATTAGACCTTATTAATAAATAGCAACAATTCAATTAATGATATACTAATATATTTTAAATAATATTAGATTCTGATTAAGAAGATATATTTAGCAATATACAATTGTATATATTTAATTTATCTTTTATTTTGTTTTTAAAAAAAATTATATATAATATATTAGATATTAATATATTTTTTTATTTTCTGTTTTTTTTTTTTTTTAATCCGCAATAATGCCACAATGGCATGTCTTTATTGAAAAATTGAAAATGAATTTGCAATATTTTACAGACTTTCACAAAGTGACTAACTCGTTTTCATACAAAAGTACTCTAAGTCAGATTTTGGGGACAATATTTCACTCCCCTAATAGATTGGTAATAACCTCTATCT
>CAJVPT010006114.1:0-11370 GCA_910592055.1 Acaulospora colombiana
TAGTTAGAGATATAGCTTTAGCAACACATTTTTATGTATAGTTTACAAAGGTTTAATAAAGCACACTTAACTAACCTGACAGAGGGTTATTAAAAAAAAAAAAAAAAAATTATTACTAATAATTTATTATTATTGATTAACCTAAAAATCAATAAATTGTTAAATTAAAGAAGAAAAAAAAATAACAATTAAGAAAAAAAATCAATTTAAAATTCTTTCAAAAAAGTTTAAAAATAAAATTATTTTTTTTTTTAAAAAATAATTTAATTGGAATTTTTTTTTTATTATTTCAACATTAAACAAATTTCAGTTTTTGTTTATTAAAGCTTTATTATTATTTGAAAATTTTAAAAAATAAATATAAATTTACAATCTATATTATTTATATTATAATTTTTTAATACTATAAATACCATTTTTAAGGAACTTGAGCTTTTGAGATAAATATTTTTTGAAATATTATTTTAATTATCAATTATATTATTAGAATATATAAATATACTTAATAAGAGCTTGTTTATATTTTAAAAAATAATATATTTTATGTTAATTAATTATCTTTAATAAAAATTTATATTATTTAAAATTTAAGATCAAATTGATATAAATAAATTTTTTTAGAAAACTGTAAAAATAAAAATTCTAAAAGAATAAAATAGTTAAAAAAAGAAGAAAACAAGCCTTTTTATTTCAAAAAACTTTTATAAACCTTATACTTTAAAAGTTAAAAAAACTTTTAAATATTTTACAATACTTTTTTCTTAATAATTGAAAATTAAGTTTTTGAATAAAAAGATTTGTAAATAATAAAGAAAAGTAAAGATAACTTTTTGAAATTATATTTAAATTGTTTTAAGAAAAATAATATGAAAACTTTTTGTAAACATCTTTTTTTATATATAATTAAAGGATTAAAAATTATAATAATTATTATTATTATATATAAATTTTGTATATAAGTAGATTAATTCAATATCAAATCTTGATATTGTAAATAATTTTCAATTATATGTTTATTTAGATAAAAATAATATTTTATCAAGTTATAATAGCGAAATTTCAAAAAATTATGATATTTTATGTTATAAAAAAAAAATTTTTTTTTTTTATATGTAATGTATATTTCTTGAAATATAAAGTTTATTTTTTAATTTTAAATCTGCTGTCAGATTAATTATGTATTTTTTATTAAACATAATATAGGTTATACTATTTATAGTATTATGAAAGCTAAAATATTAATTAATTTACTCATCTTAATTTGTTTTCAAACTCTAAATACAACTTAGAAGTGATTTGTCACTCCATTTATAGTTTGGATTAATACCCTTCTACTATAAACATCATTGCCTACAGTTGAAATATAAAGTTTATAATAGTAATAATTAATAATTATTATTATTGTATTTAAAAATATATATATTTTTTTATAATTTTATAATAAATTATATTAAATTATTCCACATAGCCTGACAGCGGGTTTTTATTTAAATTCGTGGATTGTATCACGGCGTAGTTAAAAACCCCAATCACATAATTACATCATATTTTAAAATGAAAACAATTACTATATAAGATCTTAAATTTTTCTATCATTACTTGATCCTCACGAAATATAGAGAAAATATGTCGTAGATCTTTTACTTCAAAATAGAATTTATACCATATGACTTGTCGTTGAAAAGAATTTTTTTTTACCCAATGATTCTACCTACTACAAAAGGTATGTGGTGATGATCAGTCAAACATCCTCCTTTCATCAAACGATATATTAATTATCATTTTGCGGACATTATTGACATAACGGGCTAGTAGAGCTGGTAAAACTAGTATGCTCCAATGTAATAAGGTCAGTTGGGATGTATTCTCTTTCCGAAAAAGGTTGCACACTATGATTGCAATTTTGTCTTTGCAGTAACTCCAAATTCCAGATTTACGTTGTGCCTGTAACGAAGAGTTTTTGAATTACACCAATGTCGCTGTTAATAAGATATCATGAGTTTTTTTAATGGTTAAATACCGTAAATCGGGGTCCTGCTCCTATGAAAAATTCGACTTATCCTTGTTGCAAGTTAAATCTAGCTAACAGCGAAAATTGAGAAAAGGTTCCAACTTTTCTTCTTCACACATGTGAAATATTATTTTATGGTAGAACGGATTGTAATTTATTAATGAAGCCATGAGTTACTCACCAAAGTAACGTAAAAGAACCAAACCAAAAAAAAACCATATACATGTGTATATATATATTTCAAACTCATCCGTTTGAATAACACTCATTTTACCAGCTTTTAATTATCGTGTTTAAACGTTTAAAGTAGAATTCTATCTTTTCTTATTTTTCATTTCAACGGCGGTAGCCCGAGAACAAGCAAGCATAAAGCGATTCTCTTGACGAGTTAAAACATGACCAGCACCACAGTCGGCGGCATATCCGGAATCCCATTTAAATATCACTCCGCTTATGACATGCGATTTCGAAATCTCTCGACCTCGTCTGACTCGGATGATACGTCATTTTTCAAGGAAGACAGCAACGACAATGAATACTTAGAACACTTCTCCAATGATACGATTACTAGTAGAAGTTATGATAACAAAAAGATGAATATGTCATCAAATGGATCTGTTAGGTCACTTGGGTCGTCTAAACTCGAAGGTTATAATAATATAATGCTGAAGATACCATCCAACGAATCCATCAGGTTTCCTAAATCGCCCGCTTCCGAAAACTACAGCGACGACACAATTACCGGTGAAGGCTATAATCATAATAGGCTCCAGAAGAAATCCTATGAGCCCATCGGATTGCCCAGATCACCTAGACTAAATGACTACAGTAGTAGTATAAGTGGTTCCATAACTCCCCGAAGTAATAAAAATATTTTACCGTATCCTCAAAACAGTAAAGCAGATTTCCTGAGTCCTCGAATTGATGGATATGGATATCAACCCTATCAACCTCCATCCCCAATGTTATATCCCGAGAAACATAATGAGAAGTCTTTTCCATCGACCCCTATCAAAAGTCGATATGACTACTTCGAAAGTCAAGAGAAACCTTCATCCCCAAACAAAAAAGAAAAGAGATCTTTCTCTCTCGGGAAATCATTTACATCTTTTGTCATGAACACAAGATTCAGGTCACTCAACAAGAAACCTGCTTCTTTAAAACATACTTCTTTAAAACGTACTTCCCTAAAATCTGCATTTCCAGATGCCCAACAGAATACACCCCAAATTGTTTATGAGATTTCTGAAGCACCACTACCCACAATAACACCAATTTCGCCGATGTCCCACCAGTTACCGAAAGATTATTTTTCCGAAGACTGTGCTAATGATGAGGATAATCGGTCAGAGGATATTGATGCAACTGCCTTGACGATAGATGAATTGCACAAGATGGTGTTGAACCTACGAAAAGGATTCTGTCAGCTAAGGGACGAAGTTAAAGATTTAAAGCTAGAGATCAAAATATTGAGAGGGGAAGAGAGAAGAATGGAAGACAAGGTGGACGGTAGTGGATGGTTATAAGCTTCATCACGAGTGATAATGGTACCTATATGATCCTTTTTTTTTTTTTTTCAATATGTAACATTTAGATTGCATTAATTTAATATATTACGTGGAGTGGTGACATTATGTGAATCAAATATGACAAAACAGTTTTTAATCGATTCAATGAACTTTGATCAATTGATTTTAACCGGATCAAAAAAATTTTGATCGATCAATCAATCACTCCCTCACGGACTGATTCCATACACTGAACATCATTATCGCTTCAAATATTTATACAACTGTGATTTCCTTTTCTAATGCTCTCTTTCACGATCCAATATAAACGACCAAATAAAATGCAAATAATTTAATTTAAAAAAAATTCCAGAGCCATATGTAAACAAGTCTCGTCTCGACTCGCTTCTCTTACAACATTTTCCTGATTTAAGTCGGAAAAATGTGGATTAAAATAGTTATGCAACATGGGATACTCCTTTTCATCCTTTTAATATTCACTTTCCTAAATATTGCTTATTTTCCAACAACCATCGTCGCCACGGAACCTCCCTACGATCCCTTCCTTAAAGATCGTTCCCCGAAACTTAACATTCCAAATCTTCATCAAAACGGAGACACCTCAAATTCACCATCACCAACATCAGATGCTTCGTTGGATCATCAAAAAAACGTTATGACTGAGGTGTCCACCAAGATAACAACGGTAGTGTATTCGACAGTTTATGGAATTAAGCCAACGAATAAGGGAAAGCCCTCGATGGGAGAGAAATCATCGGGTTGCAAGGGAGTAAGGAACGGAGGTGGAAAAGAGGGATTGGGGATTTTGGCGAGCGCGATAGTCGGAATGATTATCATTTTTCTGAAACAGTTGAACATCGAGGCAGGAAACCAATAATGTTGTCTGAATTTTATTGAATGATGACTTTGATCACCATAATTTATAAATAAAATATTTATGCGTGTTCAATTCAGATCATTCCTGATCATATGGTTTTCTTTTTCCATCTTTTTCTTTAATTATTACATCTTGAATCATGTACACAGCTATCACCTAATTCAAAGGTACACTATTGCTTTCCCAAAATTTTCCATTATTACTGAATTCCTTTGCCCATCTTTCTAAACTTTCGCAATTTCTCTGTCCACGATGTGCCTCTGAGTCAAGGAAACTCGGCGTAACATAAACATATTCCAATTTCGTCCAAGCGTTCAACAACAAGGGTTCGACCAATTCCGACGTGACACAAAAACAATCATGAAATGTCAGCGATTCCAAATTCTCACACTGCGCTATGAAAGAGAGCGGGGGAAAATTTCGAAAGAATACTTGACAAAGGTAGATGCTTCGAAGTGAATGAGATTGTGTGGGAAGTGAAAATAGAAAGTCTGGGGGACCACCCGAGTAATTGATTAAAACAAAAGAACGGAGAGCGGTTTGAGATCTGATCAAAGAAGACAGATTGTGCCGCTTGAGGGCACTAAATATGTAGTATCCCGGTGACGTGAATCTGATGGTAAAGTCCAATGTCATGTGTTCCTAATAAATAAATAAATAAATAAAATAAAATAAAACGATCGATCCAATCATGCTTTTCCCGATAATGATGATAATACAAACCACATTTTTACAAATCCAAGAAATCTTTTCTGCCAGTCCTACCGATTCAATCGCATCCCTTCCCAACCATAATTTCTTAACCCCGCAAAATAGCGGCTTAAACCTATCTTCGCATATAAAATTCAAACCCAACCGTTCTAATTTTTCACAATAATCGGGAAATGCATTTCTATCCACGAATTTCATCTCAAATGTCTCCAATCGGGCACCGCTCTCCGCGAACAACTCTAATAACAACCTCACTACCAGATCATGATGCTGACTGGCATTATGCTCGTGACACCAATCAAAGACATCCCTCAGGAAAATTTCGAATCGAAGGTTTCTTAGAAATACTGGATAATTAAAAATTGGTGGCGTCGAAGGGATAGCGGGAAGTTGGACCCCGGCACACCTGAGAACCTCAAGTTTCGGGGGCGAGAGACATGAAATATATTTATCGATGGCACCATTGCGAACCGGTGAATGAGATGTGAACACAGAAGACCAGATATAAGAGATTACACTTCTACACCAAAGTCGGTTTACCATTAAACACGAAAATAAATTGCGATACTGCTCATGAGGTTTAGAATTGGGTCGAGAGTTGTAGATTTCTTGAAATATTGGACCGAGAATCTCTGGAGGTAGTCTCGACGCCATGGTTTCATCTGGCGGACTTTCAACTTTGAATTACGAAAATCTATGGTTTTGTTCAGAATGGTGAATTTTTATATTACCACCTCTTATTCACAAATGCCAATAACTAAGCCTATATTTGCGCAGTAATTGCAAAGTCTTGGTTCCAATTTAAATTCATGTCTGCCAAGAGCATGCGACACTGATTGGTACTTTTAAAGGAATTAGTGCAACACCTGAGAGCTCTCATGGGTCACTGTGGTATCCTTCCTTTAATTTCAATCCTTTTATATCACAATTTTGAAATAGGGTTTGTACTTTTATGGAAATCCATTTTCGTCATATGGGACTAATTCTTATATTTACAGTATATAATTATATTTATATGATTATATTTATATGATTAGATTTGTATGATTAGATTTGTATTAATAATAAATAATAATATAAACAGCAAAAAAAAATTCTTTTCACTGATCCTCTGCTCACACACAAAAAAGATGTTTGCAAGAAATTTTTTATTTCTTTGCTAATAAAGTCTTAACACTATCCTTAAACCAACTTAAAGTTTTACTTTAAGAGATATTCCCAAACACTTTCTCTTGTTTATATTCATTTTCAAACAAAAACTTGGTTTCCTGTGACCTAGAAAAGTCAAGAAACATCTTCTCTACCTATGGCAAGAAAGTTTTGAAAGGAAGAAGAACCAATAGTGTAATACTTGAAGCATGTCTATAGAGGTTTTCTGCAATGGGAGGCAACAAACATTAAGCCATATTTCAAAGTGTCTGCCCACTGTTTCTTCCCTCTTATAGTCATCCCAAAAAATTTTTTTTTGGTTTTCTAAGAAATTTTGTCTACCTCAGTCTGATCCTGAATTTTAGGTGATACAATTTATTGCACAATATGATTGGTGGATATGAAACACGTTAATAGCTGAATGTAAACAAGCTCCTATTGGTCACTTCACATGTTCTGATAATGTTATTGGTGATTGAAAGAGAAAATTAAGGTTACGAACTCTTTCATTCCTCTAAATGAAGTTTAACTGAAACAAAGAAATCATGAGGCCATTAGGATGGGTACTAAATTTCCTAGTGGTAAAAAGGTGATTATTTGTTCAAACTAAGGCCTTCAACTTCTTATCATTCCAGTTAGGCAAAATACGCGAAGGAGATTATCTCCTTATCCTGGTCAGGCTGTAAAACTGAAAAGTAGAGGAATGTAAAACACTGCTCTTTTCTAGAATTGAGAATACATTTCTCCAGACGTTGTGTAATGATATCGTAATCAACAAGGATTCCTATACTTTGTAGACCCTCTCACTATTACAAGGCAAAAATATTGTTGGGGAATCTAACTTTTTGGATAATGGAAAATATACATCAGTAAAATTCCTTTAACTAGACATGGCTGCTGGAAGATATTGGGAGTTACACAACAAGACTGAAAAGCCACATGAGAACCTGGAGTCCACCATTAGCTGTTCTGTTCTACGTGGATAGATATAAAATCAAGACTGAAAGAAAGGAAGCATTGAACAAGACATTGGATTCAAGTAGACGATAAGTACCTGAGACAGTTATAGAAAATAATTAAGAGTACGGATTAATAAGTTTCTCAGACAGTCAGGAAGAAGAAGAATATTCCAGAAGAGTTGATTCCTAATAAGAAGAGGTTTTTAGCCAAGGTCCTTTGAAAAATATGAAGTAATTTTAAATTTCTTTTTTCTTTTTTCATTTTCATATAGTACATTTATATATTTTTAAATACTCCCCTTTCTCTTTATTTTTTTCTTTCCCCTTTTGTATTTCTCGAATTTAGTTCCTTGGAGAATAATAAGCAGTGAAAATTTGCTGGCAATGATAGGTAAGTTAGAAGGATCTTTACCCAAAACTTAATTTAGAGAGAAATATTGTTTCCAAGGTTGCACTTAAAGGCTGAAACTCTTTGAAAATTGAAAGCCATTGACAAGTATATCAATACAAGATTTTAGTTTAGCTATAGTACAATTGTCCTATGTATCTCAATCAGTTTTCTTAATGATTAATAAACACACAATACTGGCCTGACCATGGGTATTAAAAAATAATAATAATAATAATAAATAATAATATATCATATACAGTATATTATGTATATACGGTAGCTTACAAAAGTTTGGGATCATCTGATAGTATTTTTATAATTTTTCTAATTTAATCATTTTTTATTTTCCTCCTTTTTCTCATGAAAATTCCACAAAATTTATCATGTATTCCTTTAGTTCAAAATTTCTTTCTCTAATTTTTTCAATGGTGATTATTAATACAATTCCTTCCTTAAAATTAATTGAAGGTCTGTTATTCGATTAGTGATCATCATTTTCTTTTCTGATCACATGATCAAGATTCTCATTGATACTCCATAAATTTTTCTGGATAATATCGTTCCCATTCATTCTTTTGTTCCTGTATTTTTCCAAATATTAATTTCCTATTTTCCAAGATTTCCTTAAATTCTTTGATGATTTCAGGATACCCCAGTAATCATATATCTTCGTTATTTCCTTAATCCCTTCTTTGCAAATTTGTTCCACCATGACTATTTGAATTATTTCCGAGCTGTCTTCAGTTATTTTATATGTAGCTTCTATCTGACCTAGATTCCCTTTAATCAATCTTTTTAGTTCTTTGATCATTTCAAAGTATCTTTCAGTATATACAAATGGTTTTAACAAATCGTATAGTTCTTTACTGGTTCCCATCATTTTTAAGGCTGATTCATATTGCCTTTTTCAACTATCATATGGTTCAATAATAATCCATTCTTTATCCAATTCTTCGTGTAGTTGTTCCTTAGTAACTGATTTTTTTGATGACCATTTTATCCAGATGACCAATCCAACCTTTTTTGAGTCTGCGTCGTCCTCATTAATATATTCCTTATCTTCCTCTTCAATGTCAAAGAATAGATGTAATTTTCCCTTTTTCTTAAGCATTCCTTCTAATCCAACATCATTTTATTTGACATGTTTCTTTAATTTTCTTGCTGAAAGTTCCCAATTATTAATTCTCCTTCTTAGATCCCCAATGATTTGCTGGGAAATTTCATTGTTTGGTTGATTTGTTGTCATAACTGATTTCTTATTATTATTTTTGTATAATTAGGTTCAGTCAAGGGATATTTATATCTTCTTCAATAATTTCTGTTTCAAACACATTCATCATTACTTGTGCTAGTATATTCTTTTCCCAATCTTCTATTTTTTCATAAATTTTTTTCACAAATTCCTCTGTTGTCTTCCTATACCTGATGTATCCAGTCTCTTTATTTTTGCAGTGAATGTAATAGAGTCTACAAGTGATTTCAAGGTTCTCATCTGCTTCTTCCAATTGTTTAAATATTAGGTGTGATATGGTTTTTTCCCCAGCTATGAATATTCTGTGGTCAATGTATAACTCCTCAATTTGGTCTATTCCCATTTCACCATATTGCCCTATGAGTTTTTTGCCACATTCTTCACAGCATTCCCCTTCTAGTTCTGTTAAATCCTTTTCTAATCTAATTTTTTCATAGTAATAATTGTATAAGGTCTCAGGGAATCCATATATGCTGAAAAGTTCTTTGAATATTTTGAATGTGATTATTTTAACTATTCTTTTATTCTCCCAGAATCCTGAAATAAACAATCTTTCTGCTTCATATATATTTGTTGTCAGTTCCTCCAAGAAATCAATATGGATGTGAGATAGTTTCAGAATATAGTTTTCATCATAAATATATGGTGAGAGTGCTATGTAAAATCTCTTGTCCATCCACATGAGATCCAATAATGCTGCATATTGTAATCTTCAACTTTCAAAGGATTCAAGCACAATCCAATCATCATTCAAGTATTTTGTCAATAATTCCTCTGTTGTCAATCCATCCTGGCTGCCATTTCTTTCAATCTTTACTTTCACTTGGTTGTTAATTATGGATTTTCTATATATTGGATTCTCATAATGAATTTTAAAGATAGAGTTTGCCTTTGTTTTCAAATTCAGAAAGTCAAAGAAGATCATGTCATCTATGATCTATCTTTTTGTTTTACTAATTAATTCCCTTAACTTTTCATTATGCATTAATAAGAGCTCAACCTCAATGGCCTCAAGTCCCCTAGTGTATTCGAGTATTTCTAAAATTTTCTCAGTCATTTCAAAAAAATAGACTGATCTTCTTCTGTTACTTCCATCTATTTATAATTTTTTATTTATCCTATTCCAATATCTTTTGAATTTCTGTGATTACTTTTGATTTTCTTTCACATTTATCTGTCCCTTGATTCTCCATAGCCTAGTATATTCTCTAACCTCATGTTCAAAAATGCACATATTTCCTAGGATATTTTCTATAATAGTATCTCTTTGTTTTTCAGAAATTATCCTGTAAATGTTTAATTTATGTCCAGTTATTCTTAAGGTATATCTTCTCTTATCATCTTCTTCAATTGTCAATATAATTTCATCATAACCATCTGGTTCAAAATATTGTCTTTCAATGTTATTCCAAGTAGGTTTTCCCATTCCTGATGTTCTTCTTTTATTTCTTCAATAATTTTCTTTTAGTCTTTTCATGGTCTTTTATATAATTTTTAAAGGTTTCATTAATATAATATCCCTTGTCTGTCTGTTCACAATATACCCATATCCTATATCCTGCCGGTATGTTTTTTACAGAGAAGTTAACCTTTTCTTCTGGGTGTATTATCAAGTATTCCTTATATACATAATACACTTCTTTTGTTACCCATGAACTAGCAAGTATGCTTTCTTCCTGGAGTTTTGTTCTACATTTATTACATCTCATCCCAGACAATCCTTTAAAGATCTATATCAGATACATCTTTCTCTCGTATAATTCCTGGGTTACCAGAGGAAATCCATAATGAGATATGATATCTTCTATATATTTTAATTCTGTTATGTTGGCCAGCCTTTCTCTTCCCAGATCTCTTGGTAGACGGGGTTCTTCCCAAAGTTCTATGAATGCCCAGTCATGAGCTCCAATGTTATGAATTGTACTCCAGGTTATCCCCAAGACAATTTCTCTGGTTTTCCAAAGATCTTTGCTGATGTAAGGGTGAATTCTTACATATTAGAATTTGCATGTTTGCATAAGGTTTATTAAACCCCCATATTGTTTAATTCAATTATCCTTGATGTCTGTAATATACTGATATTTACCCTTATTATTCCTAAAAGTAAGGAAATTTAATTTTTTATATTTCCTCTGTAGGCTATTCCAGTAATGTATTTCAAATCTCTCATCCAATGTCCTAAATTTATTCATATCTTTCTGTGTCATTGGGGTTTGTTCCTCTTTTAAGGTGTTCCCATCATATGTCAATGTCACAAACCTTATTAAATAATTTAGTAATATGAATTCAAAGTCATAGCTTACAATGGCTAACCGTATCAATGAACTTGTTTTTTCCATCAGTATGACTCCAATCCAATAGTAGAAATTATTGTTTCAATTAGGTTATGATATTTTTTGTTATCAAGTCTTTTGTATAGAGAAAGTTTTAAGATATTAATTCGTTCATCCTCCCTATATATAGTTTTTTCAAGGGCCCCATTGCCTGTTAG
>CAJVPT010006115.1:0-11370 GCA_910592055.1 Acaulospora colombiana
GCCAAAGCTTGGTAGCTTGATTTGAAAGATATGTTGTTTTTCCTTGTGTATTTGACCAGGTTTGCTTTTTCAAAAAATTGCCAAAAAAGGAAATTTTTAGGAAAAAGGAGGATCAGCGGAAAGAGTTTTTTTCCTGACGATTATATAAGAAGACCTTATTAGTGCTTAAAAAAATATATATATATATATTTTTTTTTTCCTGTCTTGTGTTTTGATCTGTCTTATTGTTTAGTTGGGAAATGATCTTGATTGAAGAATATCATACTGCTCAATTCTTGCCTATCTATAGTCTGTCTTATGTTTTCAATGTTATACTAGGCTAGGATTTGTCTTTGTCAACAAATATAAATGAACTAGTTCTTCTTTTGAGTTTTGGCTAGACAATCAGTCTATATGGATATACTCTTTCTTGTATCCAATTATGTAATAATATATTCATCTGCACCAACACATATGACTTATAATGGATCTCAAGTTCTTATGGAGTTGAAGAAATGCATTCAGATATGTGAGGTAGTCAATAAGAGCTTGTTTATCAATTTTGTTTAATATATTTTACATCAACCAATCAAAATTGATGAAATTTGTACTACCCTAAAATTTAAGGTCAAGTTGAAGTAGGCAAAATTTCCCAGAAAGTTATAAAATAGGAGCTCTTAGAGGCTATATAATCAAGTTAAGAAAAAAAGATAAGACCTTTGACTAAAACAGAACCTCTATCTTATCTTATTCCTTCACTTTAGAAGAGTAGTGATAGGTATTACACTAGTAATCCTTCTTCCTTTAGAAACTTTCTTGCTATTGGCAATAAAGGTGTGAGCTGAACTTTGTAGGTTACAAGAGTTCAGTTTGTCTGAAGTTAGTTATAAACAAGAGGTGAAGGATATAGGTGACTTCTGAAGATTTCCTTCAGGTTGGATTAAGAAGAGTATTAAGACTTTATTAGTAAAGAGATATTGAAAACTTCTTGTAAATGTCTTTTTTGTATGGTCAAAAAACCAGTGGAAAGAGTTGATTTGCTAATTTGACTGTAAGTTTTTGCCTCCCTTTTTAGAAATCCATCTTTAGTTATGGACATAATATTAGACTTTAAAAACCTATTATTAACTAAAGTTAAGATTTTTCTTTTTTATTAATTCAATTAGTAAAGTTTAAGATTGAATTTTTTTTTTATTCTAGTTAAATAATAAGATTAATAAATTTATATTAAGCTTCAACTATTTAATTACAATTAAAAATATATTTTCTTAAAAGTTATTGAAAAATATAATAATTAATTAAAATATCTAATATTATTTTTAAATTAAAGATTTTTAAACTATTATAAGATAAACAAAATATTGAAAAATCTAGTTCTTCAAATAATAAAAAATATTAGTTAAATTTCTTTTTTTTTTTTTAAATCCTCTATTAGGTTAGTTATATGTGCTTTATTAAACATTTATAAGCTATACATATTAAATGAAATGTTAAAGCTAAATCTCTAACAAACTCATACATTTTGGTTATATTATCTCTCTAAGTATAACTTCGGAAGTGATTTATCACTCTGTTAGAGATTCAAGTGAAGACTCTTCCAATTTCTAATATTATTGTCCACAGGTTACTACTGTAGATTACTCTTTTAAGCTCTAAAAAGATCAAAATTCAATCACTTTATACCATACTTTACTCTATTTAGTAGAATTTCTTTCAACTTCTTGTCTTAAACTTCTTTTTCATCATATATTAGTTTTTCATTGGATCAACTTTCTGTAATGTTGCTTTTTCTTTTCTGGTTTCATAGATATAATGGTTTTTTTATTTTGTTGTATTTGCAGATTCCTGATTTTTGTTTCTATTCAATCACTTTTTTACATCTTGCATTTCTTATTTTCTTTTAAAAGTGGTTACTAACTTTTTCTTGCATCTTTGTTATCCATTTCTTGCTTCTTTTTCAATTATCTTGCTATGATATATCAAATCCATAATTTTAATAACTAGTTCTTTTTCTATTAGTTCCATACAAAAGCTAAGTGTATCCTGACTAGTTTCTGAGATTCTTTCTACCAGTTTTGCTATCTGTTTGTTGATCTTTCCTATTTCTATCCTATCATCTATTCTCAAGCTTAACTCTTTCTCTTCTGATTCCGGTTTCCTTTCTTTTAAGAGTTTTCTGAACTCTTTCAAGACTTCTTCTATTCCTTTTTGCCATACTTTCTTCTATTGAGTCTTGTAAGTTGGACATTCTAGCAAGTATTTTATTGTTTCCTCTTCCTGACTACACGTAATACATTTCACTTGCTTGTAAAGGTCCAGTCTTTTTATAGCCAGCTTCATAAGTGTTGATAGCTTATCATTGATCAGTTTAGTAAGAAAGCTTTTATTTCGTGAGCTTTTAAATGAGGTGTTCCATATGTATTCCTTATTAAAGTGTTTCTATACAAGGTTTCACATATATCTGTGATGGTCTTGGATTTACTGATCCTATTTTCTTTCAATTCTATCTTGAATAGTCCATTGGTAGGTTATTACTTTATTATTAATTTTTTTAATAACTTGTCTTATAAGGGTATCTAGCACTATATTTTGCTATTTAATTTTTATGATCATTTTAAGCAAGACCAATTTTTTCTATTTTATTACTGAAAATCTTAGTGTTTCTTTGGCCAGAACATCTGCCTCTTTATTATACTGGATATTAAAGTGTGTCTTAATCTTGATAAACTTGTAATTCAACTTCTTTTTCTTTACGAGATCCAGTATATGTACCCACAGGAACTAGTTTTATTTTTTTAACTATCTTTTGTGGGTTATTTTGAGATCCTCCTTTTCTATAGTTTTCTATCTTGAGATGTAAACTTGGTTGTTTATAAAGATTACAAACTTGCTATCTACTGGCACTATTAGTAGTATAGTAACTATTGCTACTAGTTCTACTCTAGTGGATAAAGACCAATTCTCTACTCCAGTTTGGAACTTGCTTTCTCTTCCTACTTTTCCTATCTGTATTCATGCTACTTCTATTCTCATATTTGTACTTTCATGGTTAATAAAAGACCCATCAAAATAGAACATCATTGGTTTTTTTTTTTACTTATTGTGATTAAGTATTTCAATCAGATAGAATTGATAGGCACCTTCTTCAATATGATCTTTGATAATATTTGTTTCCCAATCTTCTACTTCTACTTGTAATACTCTTTAATTCTGGGTAGTTACTTAGTTACTATATATTGTTCTACTTATCATACCTTCCAATGCTTCTTTGAAACTTGGAATTTCCAGTAATTGAGATCTTCTGGTAAACTTTCTTGCATTGAGGTAAAGGACCATATGTATTTTTTTTATATTTGTTTCAATTATACATCAGTCTTTTATCTTTATACCTTCTATGCAATCTTGATACTAGATTAATTTTGATTCTTGATTTTTAATAGGGCTGATATATTTGGGTACTTTATTTTTAGTTATTTTGAAGTATTATCTAAAATCAATTTTCCCCAAATTATCTATTGCTATTAAAATTTGCTTCTTGTAACTACCCAGGGTTTTTGTTATTTGTCAAAGTTGATATTGAGAATGGGATATTCTGAACTTCATTTTATCCATTCTTCTTTCCAGAATTCTATAAGCTGTTTTAATCTATTTTCTTATATTATCTTAGTTATAGATAGATACCATCCTGGAATAGATTCTTTGCTTGTTTTCTGTAGCAGTTGGAGCATTCGCCAGTTTCATAGTTCTTTTGTTTCATGATCAACAAGCTGGTCTATATATATTAGTTTATTGTTTCTAAGTAATGGAATTGCTTTCTTGTACTCTTCTATTGATAGATATTCTTTAATTGAACTATTTTCTTGATTCCATTCAAAAATGTCATTCCATTTTCAGCTTTGAAAGGTTGTGTCTATGTCCTTAGTCAGCTTCAGTATTTGCAAAGAAAAGTTATCTTTTTCTGAAATGTTATTTAGTGAGTTACTTATAAGTAGGTTGATAGGCTCCCAATATCTAACTTGTGCTTGCTTGAGACTAATAATTGTTGTGGTTCCGGCTGATCTTAGATTATTTAATCTGTTGTACAATTCTATTATCTAGCTATCTTTTTGTAACATTTAAACACTCTTTTAGTTATAAATCTTAGGATAATGTATTACACTATTTGATATTGATCTTCATAATATGGCCTTATTTTTGAATAGTTTTCTATATGCCATTGTTAAGATGTTGCACATCTTTCAAGTTAGTATATTGTGTTGCATTCTGAATTCAATTCTTGATATTAGCACTCTATTCAAAATGTAAAGAGCTTGTTTGTCTATTAGCTTTTTATTCTTCAAAGCTTTGATAACCATATTAATTTTCCTAAGCATCTGTTCTTTGAGCTCAATAACTATTTTTTGGTTGCCTATCCAAATCTCTAGGAACCTTGTTTATTTGGTTCTATCCAATTCTTTTACCACTTCTTTGTTGACTTCTACTTGGACTTCTTCTGAATACTGGTTGGGATTGTTAATAATAACTAGGACTGATTTATTATTATTAATTTGCGAGTCATTTGCTTTATAAAATATTCTTATTTCTTCTAGTATTCTTTCCATATCTTCTTTTGATTGAGCTATCCACGTAGTATCATCCATAAAGGCTATTGCTGCATATCGCAACTCTAACTTTCTATTACTATCTCCTTTCAAATCTAGATTCCATGTAACTGACATTCTATATTCTTTTGCTTTGTCATTTTAGATCTTACATAGTAGAGAATCATAAAATATTTTTCATATTAAAAGTGAAATAGTTTTTTCTTAATCTATTTTATCTTTTGCAATAATTGCTTCTGTTAGGTCTTTCTTATATATTACTCTAAACTCTTTATTATAAAATAAACTCATTATGATTCGAATAAAACCTTCTGGGATTTTGATTCTTTTTATAGCCTTGACTAGTATATTTAGACTGATTGTATTATATACTTTTGTTGTATCTTGAAAAAGAATTCATAATTCCTTTTTGTTTTTTTTTTGCTTCTTCACAGATATTGTTAAGAATTTGTTATACTTTCTCCTAGTAATCCTGCGTAGTTAGGTTCTCTCAAGATATTATTACTCTTATAGATATTTTTCAATATATTTGTAAGAATTTTAGTAAAACACTTTCATATAGCTTCTAGTAATACTATTGATCTTGTGTTGGTGAGCTCACATTTTCATGGCTTTGATTTGTTATTGAATAAATATGACTTTACTTCTATTCATATAATGTGATCTCTTATTTTAAAAGCAGTTCAGTATCTTTTTTAGGTAAAGTTTTTCTTCTAAATCTAATCTTTTTAACATTTTATAACAAATTTGTGATTTTTCTGGGGCTTTATTATTTAGAAGTGCTTGGAGTGTTTCATCTGTTCTTCTTGAATAATCAGTTTTAAGAGATCCTTATACTATTTTTCTTTAATATAGTTTCTGAAACTATATTCTTCTTTTCAGTTTTCTATTAGGTTGTTAAAGTCAGTATCTTGTATTCTAAATACTTCTTGATAGTATTATCTTATCTCTTTTTCTATTTCATTTTTTCTAGTTATTATGTAGTCATTTTTTTCATTTTTGACTTTAACTCTATTCAACACTATTTTAGTTTACTTTCTCTTTATCAAAGAGTTTGCCATTCTTCTTTGATTGTTTCACAAATTATTACATCTTTGTTCTAGGGCCTTTTTAATGGCATCTTTTGTCTGTCTTGTCTCTATATTCCAGCAGGTTAGCTTTAGGCCTTCTATTGCATCACTTATTTCTTTTTTCAAAAGTATTTATGGTATATTTGAAATACTATGTTGAATATAATAGTTTTCAATTTGGTAATTGGGAGTATATGCTATATTGTGTTTCTTGATTACCATACTAAGGACCTGTAGTTTGTTTAGTTTTTATAAGGTTTATGCTTTCTTGAGAAGTGTTTTATGTTGAAGTGCTTGTCTATATTTAATATATTCTGGGCTATGCTTGTAGTGTTTTTCTGGAATAGTGGATATTTTCTTACTAGTCAGCTTATTGTGTATTGTCTTATATACATATTTGTTTCTCAAAGACTCTCCATATTGTGTTTGTATAAGCTTCTCTTCTACTTTCTTCTGGCTCTTCTTTTAACAACAGTTCTAGCATTATTCAAAACTTATGGTTTACACTTTTTCTAAATGCTTGTTATTGTTCTAATATTGATCCTTTAATATTAATTTTTTTTCCATTTTTTATAGTGAATTAGTTGCTGCCATCTCTTGAAAAAAGATTGTTATTATATAATGTTATTATGAGTATTGTATGGTCACTGCCTATTATTTCCTCCATATTTTGATTGTCAAAATATAATAATGGGAATTTTGTGAGGCTCTGTAATATTCATATAAAATCTATTTAGCTACTACTAATAGCATTCCATATTGTTGACATTTTATTCTTTTCTTTCCATATTGTTTGCATATCTATAAAATTCCATTTATCTAAAAAGTCAAATAGTTGGATTTCTGGATACCAAGATGGTTTGAATATTGTCCTGGAAATAGATACTCTATCTTTTATAAGGTTGTATACAGTATTGAAGTCTCCCATAATTATTATGTAAAAATTCTGTCTATACTTTTCTTTGATGAAGTTTAGTACTTTTTCTTGTACCCTATTACTTCATTTTTTGTCAGAGGAAATATAAATCTGGATGATATATATCTTATTTCTTCTCATAAGTATATTGACAGCTATCATATATCCTTTCACCTCTTCTATCGATACTATTTTCTTTTCCAAATCCTTTCTTACTAATAAGCTAACTCTTGCATTATAGGAGGTATTTTTATTGGCACTATGGAAGTGTTTATACATTCTTTGGTTTTGAAAGGTCCATTTTGTCTTTGATTTGATTGACTTTATTTTACATAAACTTATAATTCCAATATATTGCTTTAGTATTTCTTTTATAAGGTTATGTTGATTTGTTTTATCAGTAATACCTCTGACATTGTATATTTCAATTCTTATTACTTTCTTTTCAATATTTATGTCTACTTGTTTTTTTTTTTCTAGTGGTATTTTTTTATTTATGAATGTAGTTTTTTCTATTTGGAGAAAAGTCTCAAGGTCTTGATCATATTGCTGATTCTTCATATTAATTTGCTCCTCCTGTCATGCTTTGCCTTTATTAGTTGTTTGAATGTTGGAAATAGTGGATAAGTATTCCCTATCTTTCTGTTATTGGACTGGTGTTCCTTTTAGGAATAGTTGGCCCTCCATTTAAGTGGGCCTTTTTCCAGTTTGTTGATTTTTTTGTCAAGTTTTTCAATTAATTTGCATAATTGAGATACTTGAGATTCCTGACTTGGATTCGATCAGGAGCTTTTGGTTTTGCATCTTGTTGTTTGTCTCTCTTGTTGACTAATGTTGGTGTCACTGTTTTCTTCTTCTTCTTGGCTTTGCATCTCTCTATATGAAATATGACTTCTTCTTTATTTTAAAGGTTCCCTATTGTTATCAGTGACTAGTGGATCTGGTCTTGTCATATATCTGTTAGTTCTTATTGATGATTCCTGCTATTTCTAGTACCTATTGTTGCCATACTCTAATATTTTATTTCAATATGATCATCTATTTCCTTTCTATGAATCTTATATCTCTGTTTTTCTTCTTTTTCAGTAGGATCATCCAGGATATCTGATTTACTGTATATGAGTTGTTTGAGTTAATAGACATTCTATATTATTGCTAATAGTTATTTTTTGCACTTTATACAAGTCTTTGGTTCTCAATACTGATTTGTTGCTGAAGAGCCTCTTTCAAGTCTTTTTCGTTTTCAAGGTATATTACTTCATAATCTTCTGGTATTAGAATAATCTTATTCCTTAATATATAAAAGGCCTTCGCTTTTATCTAAGTGATTCAGATATCAGTTCTATAGATTTTTCCTTTATCCTATATAGTCTTAAGGAGTGATGCTTTCTTTTTTTGAGTATTTGGATTATTTCTTGATTATCTGGTTCTTTTTAAGCTATTACTGATCTTACTTGATTGGCTTTAATCTTGAGTATCCAATATTGTTCCAATTTGGCATGCTTATAATATGTGAATAAATGGATTTTAAATTTTTTTTAATGAAAAGCCATACAATATTCATGAATATTGACTATTTCTCCATATTCTTTCATCACCTTCCTGATTGATTGTTTATTATATTTGTGTTCTATATTCATTAATATAATATACTTTGATCTATTTTTTACTAAAGAAAAGCTTTCTAACTAGAAGAATCTTTTGTTTAAAGCATATTTCTGAAAGGTTGTGCATGTGCTTCTGTCTTAATCCATTTTCTTAATGAAAAAGGTTTTCTCTTCTTTTTTATTAATTGATTCTAAATATCATGCTACATTCTCCTCTTTATCAATATCAAAAGTGATTCAGTGATTACTATTTATGAACTTGGTCTTGAAGAGATTTTGTCTTTTGGGAATACTTAGAGTTCCTTTAAGATATTTGATTCCTTTTTCCTTGTTGTCTCCTGATAGTATAGCTTGAAGCACTCCCAATTTAAATATACCTGTTTGTTTAATGAAATAGGAATTAACTGTGGAACATTGTATTTTGTTATGATTATTGTAAGAAATATTCTCTGTAATACAGATTTCTTGAACTGTTTTCTTAATTGCTGCTTCTATCAGTTCTGGTATATTTGGTCTTCCATTTCAACTTCTTTGATTGATAGAATTTTCTCAGTTTCCATAGAAGTTGGTTGAATATCTATTATAATATTATCTGTTCTCCTGGATTTTTTTATATTGTGACTTGCGTATAATTTTCTACCTTATTTGTTAAGATGTTATACACCTTATCTTCAAGTATAGGAGCTTGAGATCTTGTTTCTTGCCTTGTCCCTTTTTTCACAAAGTGAGAATATATTTTTTTAATATTTGTTCTTTTGCCAAGATTTTGGGATCTATATTTAATAAAATAGCTAAAATATTATCTAGTATTGAGATCATATAAATTGCTCCTATTGGAATATGTGATTGGTCTCCTATTATATATCCTAGCTTATGTTATAGTATTTTTGTTTTCCATAGTTCTTGTTGGGAATCATAGCAGGTAGCAATGTTTTCTAGTACTCTAAAGATTTTTTGCTCATGTCTTTTCAAAATTCTAATAATATTTTGCTTTTTTTTGTGTCATGTTGTCATGTGAGGTGGATAAACTATTACGTGTATCGGATATTTTGATTTTTTGTTGTTTTTCTTCACACTGATCTATAAATACAGTACTATTTTGGATTATGTAATTGGGTAATCTGTATCAATATGTTGTTTCTTTACATGTTTCAGTCTTAATGCTGATCTTATTTATTTATATTTGTATTACTTGTTTTTACTTTTGATATGATCTGATTGACACATATTACTTTTTTGTAATATGTTGACATGTCTTGAGTTGTTGTTTTATTACAGTTAGATTATATTCACTTTTATATATTTATATTCACATAATGTGAGTTTGATAGATCAGTTGTTGTGATTGTTTACTACTGATCTTTACTGTTTGATCCAAAAGATCTGAATATTCTTCTATATTTTTGGAGTCCTGACTTTGAACTGATTTATCGATTTAGATTATTGCTTCTGGAATCTCTTTTAGTATCTAAAAAGGTGTTAATTTGCATTGACCTGGCTAAAAGCTCTGTGAAGTTGATATTGGATCTCAAGAATCCTACTATAAATCAGTTTGTCCTTGCTTTCTCTTCTTTCTTAAACAAAATAAGGATATAAGGATATTGTTATTGACTAGTGTAATCCCTTTCTTGTTATCTGGAGTCAAGTGTATATTATAAGAGGGAAGAAGTAGTTGCGATTGTTATCTTTTCTTGGAATTATTTCTTATGAAAATATTTTTCTTTTAGAAAATTACTATAAAAAGAAATTTCTAAAATTTTGAGAATCAGTGAAAAGAGTTTTTTTTTTTATATATTAGTTAAATTTCTTTAATTAGTTATGATTACTAAAAAATATTATATTAAAATAATATGATTCAATTCTTATTAGATTATATAAGAACTTAAGAATTACTATAAGTTATTATAGATAAATATAAAATTATTGTTCAAAGAAAGTTAAAATTAAGACCTGTAGATCAATAGCACAATGATAGTGCTCCAAGGTTGCAATCACAAGATCTGTAGTTCAATACCACTTAAGAACCAAAAATCAAAAATTACCTTCTGATCAGGTTTTATCGATTATTCTGTAAAAGTCATACCCAATCATCCAGAACAAGATCCAATCAGGTTAGGCTACAGGAAGATGGAACTTCTGGCCTTCTGTTGATCAGGAAAAGATTTACAGTCATACTATCGGAAGGATTACATGAAGAAAGGCTTCTGATTTAGCCTACCATAGATACCCCCAAGATCTCCTACCCTAACAGTCTTTAGGACTTCCACTCTCCTAGCTCGGGATATCCCAATCTG
Organism: Acaulospora colombiana; assembly: GCA_910592055.1. Lineage (NCBI taxonomy): Eukaryota > Fungi > Glomeromycota > Glomeromycetes > Diversisporales > Acaulosporaceae > Acaulospora > Acaulospora colombiana. Next base: position 10,468 of record CAJVPT010006115.1, read on the forward strand.
GTGCTTCACTTAATTGAAAATCAGTTAATAAGAACTGATTCGATGCCATAAGTGGTGACAAAAAAGGTAACATGTCCCCTTCCAAGATCTGAGCAAATAATATCTGGAAATATTTGGAGGATATAAAATATCCCATCGGGTATACATGAAAAGAACTAGCTTAATGAAATAATAACAAACACAAATTAACAAAACTCAATACTAACTAGCCTAGTCATGCCATTGATAACTGTATATTAATCATCCAGCCCCTAATTAGGTCTACCCACTCAAGGAGTGGTAGCTGATTTAACTAAGATAAACCATAATAGGTTATCATTAATCTATATGTAGATAGTTTGTATAAGATGATTGATATCATCTACGGATTTAGTTATCCATCAAATGTTAAGTTAATTTTTAATAAAGCTCACATCTAATACCAGTTGTGGTTTAAAAATAATAAAAAAAAAAGTTAAAATTAACTATATTTTTAAATTACAGTAATAAACTGTAGGTTATAAAGTTAGCAATTGAAAGAGTTTTTATTTAAACTACTAATAGAGCAATAAATTACTTTCAAAGTTGCACTTAGAGTTTTAGAAATTTATAAAATAGAGATAAGTGAGTTAGGTAGAGATTCAGCTTTAGTGAAACATTTTAAATATAAAGTATACAAATGTTTAATAAAGTATATACTGTATATCTAGCCTAGCTAAAAATTTTTTAAAAAAAATTAACTATATTTTTAAAAATAAAATTTTTTAATTTTTTTTAACCTACAATCATGTCACAATGGCATGTCTTTATTGAAAAATTGAAAATAAATTTACAATATTTTACAGATTTTCACAAAGTGACTAACTCGTCTTCATACAAAAGTACTCTAAGTCAGATTTTGGGGACAATATTTCACTCCCCTAA
>CAJVPT010006116.1:0-11370 GCA_910592055.1 Acaulospora colombiana
ACTCTTCCTTGATGGCCAATGATTTAAGAGATTACAGTGTCCTGTATCCACCCGCATCAGCATATATGACTTATGGTGGACCCCAGGATTCTTATGGAGCTGAGGAAATGCATTTAGATACATGAGGTGGTCAATAAGAGCTTGTTTATCAATCTTGTCCAACACGTTTTGTGTCAACCAATCAGAATCAATAGAATTCGTGCTACCTGAAATTTCAGGGTCAAGCTGGGATAGACAAAATTCCCCAAAAAGCTATAAAAAGTAATAGCTCTAAAAGAACATATAACCATTTGAAAGGTAGAAAATAAGTTCTTTAAATGGAAAAAATCCTCTCTCAAGTATATGTTTTGTTCCTCCACTTCAGCTGATAGGTGGCAAGTACTTTGCTGTTGGTCCTTCTTCCTTCAAGAACTTTCTTGCCATTGGTAGTAAAGGTAAGTACTGGACTTTGCAGGTCACGAGAGTTCAATATTATTCAAAGAAGATTGTAGATAATATGGGGGGAAGTAACAAAGTTCTGGAGAAAACCCTTTCAGGTTGGTTTAAAGAGAGTGTTAAGACTTTGTTAGTATAGAAGTATAAAAACTTCTTGTGAACATCTTTTTTGTGTGTGGTTAGAGGATCAGCAGAAAGGGTTGTTGACCGGCTTTTTATATATCAACTATAAAATGCTTAAATATTTAGAAGTCAAAGGAAAAATAATTTTATGTCTTTTCAATAAAGTCTTAAGTATAAACCAAATACTTAAGAAATGGAAAAGCAGTAACATCTATTCTATTTCCAAACTCAAGTCCTGAAAATGTGATTTGAGTAATAAAAGACTTATTGTTCTTCTAGAAACAACTTGAAAAAGCTTTATTAAGATCTTTATTAATTAGCTATCAACTATCTATAAGCAATACCAAATCATAAAAGGTTCAAACTTTGCTAATTTACAAGGAAAAAGTATGGCAAAACCTATTCACCTGCTAAACAACATCCGCAAAAAAGCCAGAGAAAAGAAAAAAGAACTATAAATCCTCTTTTACAATACTGTCAAGGCATATAATACAATTCCTTTTATATACTTGAAAAGGTCATAGATTGAATTCAAATTTCTATACCTATCAAGAAGCTCATAATAGAACAGAAGTTATAGTATCATCCTTCTCAATAGGTTCTCTAATCCAATAGTGCCAGGAAATAATATAGATAAAAAAAATAATCTTTTTACTATTATGAAGAATTTTTGATAATCAATTGCTATGCAAAATTCAAAACAATAGCAACTTGTATTATTCTATAAAAGAACAATAGTTATTTAATTTCAACAAATCTAAGGAGAAGTTAAGCTCTCTTTAAGTCAGTAATTGTTTATATGAATAATATAACCTGGATTATCAAATTCAAAGAAAATTTGAAAAGGATTTTAGGAGAAACAAAAAAGTTTTATATAGTAAACAATTCTCAAATTAATGCAGGAAACTTAATTCTCCTTATTATTAATCAAAATTCTCAAGTTCTTGAAACTGGTTAAGCTGGAACAAAGAGTACTATAGTTCATGAAATTAATAAGGAGGATTGGTCAGATTTTCTGATATCTGGTTAGGACCAAGACAGTTTGAACTAAATAAAACAATATCTAAACTAGATATTCTAAATTAAATTTAGGGAACAATATTATACTTTTCTAATAGATTGGTTATAATCTTTATTTATTAGAAATATTGCATATAGTTTATTATTATAGATTATTTTAAAAAATAATAAATTGCTAAATTATATAGTATACACTAGTCGAAATTGTGTCATTCAGCTACCAAATTATTATTGAATTTGGCAAAAATCAATAATAAAAAGATTGACGAATTATTTATGATTACTGCCACTCAGCATTAAAATATTGACAAAAAATATCAATATATTATGAAAAAAAATTCAACACAAAATCTGGCAATATTGTGGCAAAAAATTTTTTTGCATACTATGGCCAAAAATTCAGCAAAAAAATTGATACTGTGATTAAAAATTCAACAAAAAAATTGATACTGTAGCAAAAAATTTAACCAAAAAATTGATATTGCAATAAAAAATTCAGCAAAAAAATTGATACTATAGTAAAAAATTCATAAAAAAATTGATACTGCAACAAAAAATTTGACAAAAAAATTACTGTGGGAAAAAATTCAGCAAAAAAATTTACTGTGAAAAAAAATTCAACAAAAAAATTATTGTGACAAAAAATTCAAATTTCACAAAATTTATTAAAAAAATTACAAAATCAATTGACTAAATTATTTATCATTTTCTTCTTTCTCCTTTTTCTTCTCTTTCTCCTTTTCCACTTGCTTTTCTTTTCCCTTTAAAAATCACAGCTTGACTCTTTTAAAACTAGCCCCAATTGGTTTTATCTTGTTAAATGTTTTTTAAGATTTTTTTGCTTTTTTCTTCTAACTTAACTGTCCCCTGAATTTCACTTATTTATACACTTTCCCAGTTTGTTTCTTATCCTTTGAATACATTAATGATTCCTTATATTCAGTAAATTTTTATCTTTTGGATTTATTTATTGATTTTTTACTTTTTTCTATCTTTTTTTCTTGTTCACACTCTGAAATTTCTTCTAAACTATATGCCCAATTCGACAAACCTTCTGGTGAAGTCATATTATAAAAATATGAATTATCATAATATTATTTACAAGTCAACTGAAATGCTTGAATTGATTTTAAATATTTATCTAAATATTTCAACAAATCCTTTAACTATAAGTAATTATAATTAATATTATAATTATTTGACATAAATTATTTTGTCGAAAAATATCTCTTCAAAATATCAACTATAATTATATACATTTATTCCTTTTTAGTGGGGTTTTCCAGATCAGCATCACTTTCTTCAGGTAAATGTACCTTTGTTTCTTTAATTACATCAATTAATTCATTCCAATATTTGGCAACTTTTTTTAACTTTTATTCAATAAGTAACTGTGCACTTTTAATTCTTCATGCTCTTTTCTTAATTATTCGTTAAAAATTAATATATGAAGGTAGTATAAATCAGAATATTATTAATTTTACTTTGTTTAACCAACTATTTGCATATAAGTAATGATTGTCCACTTCCAGTTTTTCGATTTCTGCCCTTCAATATTTTTCTCTCTGATGCTGATAAAAAGCACCTAACTATTCATTTATTTGTTTTTATGAGGAATTAAAATGTGGAGCCATGGATTTATTAATTCTGGTATCAACTTTTATAATATTTTTTTATTCATATCACTCAAAAAAACTTTATCTACTCTCAGTTTATATTCATCAGGAATTGTTTTCATTAAGACATTCATTTCTGCTTTCACTTCTTCTAATTTTGGCTCATCTTCGATAACCAGTTTTACTAGTTTTGTCTCTTTACTATTTTTTCTAGATTAAATTCTTCAGTGCTTTCTTAAACTTAGCAAACTTTCAGATTCTGATATATTAATTGCTCTAGATTCTACAACAACTATAGAATCAAGTTCAGGATTCACAGATTTGAATCAATCAATTTTCTTTTTTAAATCTTCTATTTCATTTTTTTGCTGTTTTGATTCTTTAGAAAACTTGTTGTTAATATATTGCATTAGATCTAATTGTTTTACAAATTTGATTTTTTCTTTTTCTAGTTTTTCGACCTATACAGTATGTATAATTCTTTATTTTCTAAATAAATCAGTTGTTTAATAAAGGTAAATTTTAATAATTTGACAATAATTTAATTCTAACCTTTTTCAATATCCTTCCTAGTTTGAGTTTCAGATGACAATTCAACTTCTAGCATTGATAATAATGCAACTTCAGATACCAATATTTCAGGCAATACAATAGATGGCCTTTTTTTAAGCAATTCAGTAGCTATAGTAGGGATTGAAGATTTGGCATCAGGTGTTATTGAATGAACTATTGTCACTTCTGATATAGTTGATATAAAGAAAGTTTGTGATAACAGAGAAGATTATGAAGGTTGTGAAGATAAGGGTAGCTGTTCTCTGTAAAAAACATATTCAGTTGATTTTTTTTGTTCAAATATTTTAGATATCAAAAAGAAATATTAAATTAAAAGAATATTTAAATAAAATTATTTATATTTTTTTAATACAATTCAGTGCTGTATATAATATTATACTATTATTGCTGTCTTGATCAGAGACAAGCATTTTTGAAAAATGCTCAAAGATATGTCTAATAAGGGTAAACTTTTTACAAGATGTGCTGATCAGTGCACAGAAGCAGGGTTTCTCCTTCAAGGATCCGAGGCAATCAAGGAATGCAATAAGTAAAGAATTAATATCAATCAAAACAGTGATGAGACTAAAGTGGTTTGAGAAGTATAGGAACAAGCTTCGAGCAAGTAATCACAGATGGGTCAAACAGTTTGTCAACTACAACAAAACTAAAACTATAAGCTGGATACAAATATGTTATACAAACCAATGGAGCGCACAGGGAAAACAACCATATTTCTATAAGGACATTACCAACAAGATTATCACAGGAATAGTAAACTCAAATTTCTCAACAAGATTAACCAATCTGCACCCAGGGACCACTCTCTTTCACAACATGACCTGGATTGAAAGAATGAGCAGCAAATCACTAAAGACAAACAAGACCCCATAAATAGTAACAGAGAGAAATACAACAAATGGGAAACTCCTAATAGGGAAACTAAGAAAGAAAGGTGACAGCACTACCACAGTCAGACACTATGTCTTGGAAACAAACAGCTCCATCCTGAAACCATGCCCGGGTTGTGAAATTAATCAAAACCCAGAAAAGAATATCTGCATTGTAGAAATATCAAGTAAAGATACAATTGCAGTCTCTGACCGCAAACAATAAATTGTAAGGAATGGAAGTGCAGATAAAGGAATAAGTTTGTTAACATCACTAGGCAGTCAGTATAAGTCCAGAATGGACTAGCAAAAGTGGTATACGGAGCATGAACTACTGGATGTCTGCATTCCAGGAAATCATATGATGCTAATCCATGAAAAGTGGATCAAGGACAAGATAATACAAAAAAAAATTCAAGAATTGTAGCAATATATAGAAGGATGGCAAAGAGTAAGAGTTACAACTGACACCAGCTGCTATAGAAACTTCCACACCACTACTTTTCTGGTTGAAAATCTGATGACGAATGAGGCAACAACCCCTATATCCTATAAAATACTCAAGAAAATAACAGCAAATGAGGCAGAACTGAATGCATTTGTACTTGCATTACTCTCTCTCCCCAAAGAAACAGAAGTGCTATTAAACACAGATAGTCAGATAGTAGCTACTGCCCTAAACATTAGGAAGAATAAAAGCAAGATAGCTAGGTTAGTTACATATACCAAAGACCTAGCAAGAATAAAGAAAATTAAAATACAAGTTACAAAAATCAGAAAAGGCAGTACGCAGATCCATACTGAAGTAGATGGAACAGTCAGAAGAGTGAGACTCAAATGGCAAATCACAAACCTGGATATCACCCCACTTAATGGAAACATATTGGAGCTCAAATACAAGGATAAGGTGATCAACTGCTCCAGCAGAGTCGTGGTGTGCAACCATGCTAGAAATGAACAAATCAAAGATTGATATAGTCTAAAAAGAAACCTATATCTCAGCCAGGACATCAATAAAGTTAACTGGGATGCTACAACCAAATTTCTGAGTTTCAGAAAAATTACAGCCAGACTAACAGACATGGAGGACCATCAATGAAGGGCCTTTAAACTTAAATTCTGGATGCAAAAACTACTGACTATGACCAAGCTTCATAACTGAAGAGGAGATATATATAGATGCAATATATCAACAGAAGATCAAGCACATATATATACATGCAGAGAAAATGAGTTTGATTTTGAAATATGCATGAAAGAGGTGATAATAACCTATCTACAAAGCAGAGAGAAAAAAAGCAAATCCTGGATCCAGGAACAGATGAGAAGAATCAAATAGAAAGATATCAAGCTCTGGACAAAAATGATAGCTAATAGTTTGGTCCCTGTCAATATGACAAAACTTATCAGAGAGTGGGCTAGAATTTATAAAAAGAAAATCAATCCAATTCTCATGGGATGCCTGAAAAAAATACAAGAGATGACAAAAGTAATCTGGAAAAGATAATGCGAAGCTATAAATGAATGGGAAATTTCTCAGGGTATCACAAAGTCAGAAAAGAGAACAAAAGATAAATAGTTATACAACCTTACAAAAGTCCATACAAGGAAAGTTACAAATCCTGTCAACCTGGACTGAAAGAAACCTAAAGTTTTCAAATTTCTTCTCACATCAGAACTAAAGAAACATGGCACTAATTCAACCTAGGCAAGTTAGTTCTCTGAAAGGGTTCAACAGGCCACAGAGGTCCATAGAAGATTCGAACCAGGAGGTATTTTTTCCTAAAACTCCTAACATATATGCTAGTATAGTTTATAAAGTTTAATTAACTTTGAAATAGATAATACAATGTAATATCAAAGTAAAAGTTTAATAAAAACCAACTGGAGGCTAAGCCAGCTTATTAAAAAAAAAATTATACTATTATTTGTTATATTATATTACAATTTGGAGTTATATACTATATTATACTATATATTATTCATTATATTACACTTGTATTATATTACAATTTGAAGCTATTTAATATATCTATCATAACTTTACCAATTTATATTACTATTTATTAATTTTTAAAATGTTAAGAAAGCATTTAATTTTAGCTTTACTTAATAAAAGTTTAAAAAAAAAATCTAAAAAAAAAGTGAAAATTACTTGCAACTGTAATAAATGCAATAGATTACTTGTTAACCTATAAACATAATTTTTATATAGATATTAAAAAACAAAAGGTGAATATTTGACTAATAAAGAATTTAAATTTTGACATAAAACAAAAAATATTTTATCAAGTCGAATTATGTTGTTAAGCAACAATTAACAAAATCTGAAATTTAATAATGCAAGTTCAGAAAATTATGAATTTAAAGTTGATGATAATGAAAAAATAGATGATATATTTAAAGATTATTTAATATCAAAATATGAATTTTTATCAAATTCTAGTAAATTTTTGGATAGTCATTTTATGTGGATTTTGTTGTAAATTATGAACTATAGAATTCAATTTAATTTATTGAATAGTGCAACAAATACACTGTTAAAATTTATAAAATTGATACTAATTGAAATTGATGGCAAAGAATTTGAGCTCTTTTATAGATTTTTGTATAGCATTAACAATAAACTTGAATTATCAAATCATTTTGTTAGTTTTGTGGCATGTCAAAAATGTCACAAATTGTATAGACAAAATAATATTCTTGATTTTCAAAAAAACAATCAATTATCAATCATGAAATATATTTATATTTAATTTCCTAATTCAATAATAAAATGAAGAAAAATTTGTAATTTCTCATTGTTTATATAATTAGAATTATTAAACAGAAATATAATTAATCAGACCAATTTAGTTTTTCCATATTCTACTATTCAATATTAATTGTCGCAAATGTATCAAAATTTGAATTTTAATCTAATCTTTGGTATTGGATAGATCAATTAAGTATTAATAAACTTTTATGTGATATTTATAATGGTGATATTTGAAAAACTTTTAAAAATGAAAACTTAGAATTATTTTTTAGCAAAGAGACAACTGATTCGTATTTGGAATTGGTGCTAAATATTGACTGTTTTAACTATTTGCTAATAAAGTACATAGTACTGGAGTTATATATATAGCTATTACAAATTTGCTATGCAAAATATGATTTAAACATGAAAATATATTAATTTTTGGTATATTATCAAGTCCTAGTGAACCAAGTTTATATCAAATAAACCATTACCTTTCTTCAATTGTTGACGAATTGATATAACTATAGCAAGGAATAAAGCTTGATTCAACTGCTGAAAATAAAGAGGAAAAAATAATTTGGGTAATCTTAATTTTAATTTCATATGATATTTTTGCTATAAGAAAAGTGTGTGGTTACATTTCAACACTAGTGTCATGTCATCGTTACAAGAAGAATATCAATTATAAAAATAATTATTATAATTTTGATAGCATAAAAGATATAAACAAATGGTTATACTAATAATTTGTTAATACATAAATAAGATTCTATCAAATGGAGGCACTGTAACTCAAATGCAGCACAAAAATATTTTGTTAATGAGAATTATGCCAAATGGTCCAAATTCTTTTGCCTACTTTATTTTGATCCAATTTGGCATTTAGTTATCGATCCTATACACTATCTTTTCTTAGATATTGGTAAAGGATAATAGTCAAATTCTAATAAAACTAAATAATGGTGAAGGATTTTTGAACTTTACTACTAATTAGTGAAAAATTTTTTTCACAATATATGCAACTATCATTTTATGGAAACATCTTTCAGATATGGATTATCAAATTCTAACAAATTTTATTGAGATTTATAAAATCTTAGTATGCCAAATTTTAAGATGAAATTTGTTAAATAAGGCTTATAAAAGATTAGTTGCAATGATTAAACTAATAGAATGAAAATATGGGGAAGAAAAAATTATTCTAAATCTTTATCTTTCATTACATTTATATAAATGTATATGTGATTATGGACCATTATATATATTTTGGTGCTTTTCATTTGAGAGGATATATAATAAGTTTATCTAAGTCACCCGATGAAAGCATGACTTTACACCTGAAGTCAGATGACAATTGCTAAAATGGTCTTAGAAAACTATAGATATTTTGATGAAACAAACATCTTTTATTAAAGGTCAAAAAGATATTGTCAAATAGAATTTCAAGTTAATCAAGGATTTAGACCTTTAGCTGTGAAATACTAATAATTTGCTAAACCACATGATATTTTAGATCACATGACCTGACTGTCGATCCTGAAGCTCTGAGGTGATGTGAGACCTGAATTACTAATAGCATATTACAAACACCAATAGATTCATAGTAATAGTTGTGTTTTATTATGATTGTTTTTATCATATTATTCTTTATTTTATTTTATTTTTCTTTTTATTAATTACATGCATATGGTCTTCCAGGAGAATCACTAAGATTATATGTATATTATTTCATATATTTTTATTATATTTATTTATATGAGGAAAACATGTATTTAAAGACTGTTTTTTTTCTTTACTGACAACTTAGAGTTGTCTGCTTCTTAATTTATATTTAATAAAGTTTTCCTTTAACTAGATATATAATAATGAAATGACTTCCTAACATTGCATATGTTATAGGATAAATGGTATATTAGATAGGTTTTTTAAACAAATTTAACATTTGGAAGTAGAATTCTAATGAATTTTTAATCTAAGTTCATTACCCAATAGTTACTGAAATATTAAACCTGAATTAATATGAAGATTAATAAATAATTATTGAATTATTAATCTAACTATATTCTATCCTAATAATCTGAGACTTGAAATTTTAAATAATCAATCAAATATTGACACAATTTTTGAACTAAATTAGTTATTGACGGACAAGTTATATCAATTTTTAAACAACATATATAATATTTATGAAATAATAATCAATGGATCTAAACATTTTTTAGATAAACTCTTGTATCTAAAAAAATCAAATTTAGAAGTATTTATCAAAATATTAGATCTATTAGTCAAATACTATAAGGCTTCTTATGAAACTATAGACTTTTAGAAGTCATTTACAAAAGATAATAAAAATTCAATAATTATTTAGAATAGAGTAGATCAATATGATGAATGTCAAATGGAAAGTGAAATATTTGATTTTATTATGTTCTTACAAAATGTTAAGGGCTAATTTATATTAACTAGATTCGTGAATTATGATAGAAGTATTGATTTATATCTGGGACAAGTTCAATTCTTCTTTATATATTCATTAAACTTTCTGAATAATATTATTAACATCGATTGGCATTTATTCAGTGGTACAAACCAGTTAATTTGATAGAAAATAGATTTTATTTCAGATCTGAAAATGACATGAATATTGAATTGTGAAATATCAAATTTTATCTAGTTAAATATGAATATATAATCCCTATGCAAAATATTTTTGGCTGATTTATTCTATTTATATATAAAACCTCAAATCAGAAAGACTCTTATGAATATTTTGCTGTAATTTTTTTAATTATAAATATAATATATAATTAAAATTCAGTAAATTTATAAATTTTGATAAAATGACCTGTGGGTCAATAGCATAGTGGTAGTGCTCCCAGGTTGCAATTACAAGGTCTGTAGTTCAATACCATTTAAGGACCAAAAAATTAAAAAATTATCTTCTGATCAAGTTTTACCGGTTATCTGTGAAAGTCATACCCAATCATTTGAAACAAGATCCAATTAGATTAGGTTGCAGGAAGATGGGACTTCTGGCTTTCCATCAATTAGGGGCTGATATTTACGGTCATACTACTGGAAGAATTGCATGAAAAAAGACTTCTGTTCTAGCCTACCATAAATGCTCCCAAGACCTCTTGCCCTGGCAATCTCCAGGATCCCCACTCTTCTAGCTCAGGATATCCCAATCTGGTACTCTGCTTAATTGAAAATCAGTTAATAAGGACTGATCCAATACCACAGGTGGTGACAAAGAAGGTAACATGCCCCTTTCGAGGTCTGAGCAAATAATATCTGGGAATATTGGAGGGTATAAAATATCCAAGTTTGGCTTATATTACTAATTCTTATTATTTTTTTATGAGAGGCAATTTGACAATTTGTATAATTTTATTTAAACAAAATACTTATACGCATATGTTTTTCAAGTGATAATTGTTAAGGAATTATGGATTAAAAGTTTATTACATTAAAATAAAAATTAAATTTGGTTTATATTAAATAATAATTCTTTATTTATAAAATTTTTTTTGATCCATCAAAAAGAATTAATTTGGCCCTCCCACCAAAAAAATAATTATAATTTTTGGCCTTCCTACCAAAAAAAAAAAAATGATAATAATTTTTAACCCTCCTGCCAAAAAAAAAAAAAAAAATGATAATAATTTTTGATCTTCTTGCCAAAAAAAAAAAATAATAATAATTTTTGGCCCTCCCATCAAAAAAAAAAAATAATAATAATAATTTTTGGCCCTTTTATCAAAAAAAAAAAAAAATGATAATAATTTTTTATTCTTTTAAAAATATATATATATATATTGGTCCTGTAAAAAAAAAAATAACTTGTCTTCCTGCCAAAAAAAATAATTTGATTTTTTTTTTTGGATCCTTCTATCAATTCTTTGAGATTATTATATATCCTTTAATGAAAATTATTATTATTATTATTATTATTAAACATTACAAATAAAAAATTAATAATTATATCTTT
>CAJVPT010006117.1:0-11368 GCA_910592055.1 Acaulospora colombiana
AAACAAAATTAATTAAGATTTTTATATAAAATAACTTAATAAATTTTTTAAAATTTATTTTTTAAAAAAAATTTTATGATTTTTTTTTTTATATGTATGTAAAATTTTTTGTTTATAAATTTAAAATTAAAATTAATTTTTTTTTTTTTTTTTTATAAGCTGACTCAGCCCTCAGTTGGTCTTTTATTTAGCTTTTACTCAGATATTACATTGTGTTATCTATTTCAGAGCTAACTAAAAATCAGACTATACTAGCATATATGTGAGATTGCTATGAAAGATATCTTCTAAATCAGATCTCCGGATGGACCTCTATGACTTGTTGCCTTCCTTACAGAAAACTAATCTGTCTAAGCTGAGTTAGTGCTATTTTCTTTAAGTTTTCATGAGAAAAGAAATTTATAAGTTTTAGTTTTCTTCCAGTCCAAGCCAATTTCATTTGTTGGTTTCCCTGGTCAGTCTTTTCATGAGTTTTGACTCCATTTGCTTCTTGCTTTCTTTTCCATTTTCCGGTTGCCTCACATCTCTGTAATTAGGTTTCTCTTACAAGGTTTTATATTTCTTCGAAGCACTCTAGGTAAGTATGCTTGGCTTTCTTTTTCTTAAAAATTCTGGTCCAATCATAAATCACATTTGCAATATCCCTGGAAATTAGGCTCCTAGATATCATGTTAGTCCAGGTGTATTGTGCCTTATATTCAGCCTTCTTGACCTATCTCTGGATCCATGGTTTACTTCATTTCTCTTTACTTTGGAGATAATTTGACATAACCTCTAACATGCACAGATTAAAGTCAAATTTGTTTTCTCTACATGTGAGGACATGTGTCTGGTTCTCAGTGGCCACATTGCACCTGACACATCTGTTGGATTTATATAAATCCCTTCTTCTAAAATGTAGTTTAACTATGATCAGTAACTTCTGTGCCCAGGACTTCAATTTGAAAGCCCTACGTTAATGATCCTCTATATATGTCAAGCCCGCAGTTATCCTTTTGAAATGAAGGTAGTCCACCATTGCTTCCCAGTCGATTCCATTGTTGAGTAGCGTAAGGTTCTGATTCCTCTCTAAACTACACCAGTCGGTGATTTGCTTGTTCCTGAAATGGTTACAGCCAGTTTCCCTGGCATTAAAGTTGATGATCCCATCCTTGTACGCTAGCACTAGTTCATTCCTATTGAGTGGTGTTATGTTAAGACGTGTGGTTTGCCATTTAGATCTTGCTCGCTTGACCTCGCCATCTACTTTGGAGATGGTCAAGTTGCCATTCCTTCGGATCTTTTCAACTTTGATCTTGATATTTTTTAGCTTCGCAAAATCTTTTATATATTCTGTGAGTCTCGCTATCTTGCTCTTGTTTCTGTTGACTGCCAATGCTGTGGCTACCATCTGGCTGTCCGTGTTTATAGTTGCTTCTGTTCTATGTGGAAGTAATATGAGGGCTACTATGACTGCGTTAAGCTCAGCCTTGTTTGGTGATATTCTTCGTAGAATCTTGAAAGATATGATTTCTGTTTTTTTCCCCGATTCAAGGTTTTCAACCTGGAAGGTAATTGTATAAAGCTCTTGTAACAACTCACGTCCGTCGTGCCTCTAACTCTTTACCATTTTTCCATGTCCTGTTGGAGTTGACTGATTTTCACTTTGGTTGTCTTATCCCCAATCCATTCAGTCCAACCCCTTGTGTGGACGTGACTGTGAACATGGATGTCTTCAAGGTCCCAAGACTCGCGACTTCTCTGGTGGTCCATCCTGGTTTTGATACTTTGTGGTGATATTAGAAGCTCTGTCACTTTGCTTTCACATTGGTCTGTAGTGCTTTGCTTGTTTCTTCTTGGAATTCCGATCGAGTTTTTGTTTGCCATTTCTATGATACATGTATCATTGATGATTGATTTGTTCATGTTGTACCTGACACATGGTATTATATAGAATGAGTATGGCTGCCGGATATAGTGTCTGACTGTTGTTGTGTTTGCATCCTTTTTCTTCTGTTTACCTATGAGTATTTTTTTCTCCCCTGTGTTTCCTTCAGCAGCAATTTAGATTAACTTGTGCTTTTTCAGGGATCAGCTGCTCTATCTTTTTGCCCAGATCATGTTGTGAAAGGGGTTGACCCCTGAATGGAGATTTGTTAGTCTTGTCGTGAAGCCTGGGTTAATTGTTCCTGTGAATATTTTATTGATGATCTCCTCATAGAAATGGGATTGTCTCCCCTGTGCATTTCGATGGCTTGCGTAGCATATCTGGGCCCAGCTTATCGTTTTGACTTTGTTGTAGTTAACGAACTGTTCGATCTATCTAAGGTTGCTAACTCTAAATTTGTCTCTATATTTGTCATACCATTTTCTTTCCATGTAATCTTCGATTGATATCAACTCTTTCTTTGTCACCAGCTTTTTATACCATTTATCTTTAAAGGACAGATTCTGCTTCTGTGCACGGATGAGCACATCTTGCACAAAGTTTTTCCCTGTTGCATAGATCTTTGGGCATGTCTCCAGAATACTAGTCTCCGACCAGGCTGCCCACTAAAGGTTCATTATTCTTTCTCTGCATAATCTGCCAGCATAATTGGCTACCTTGTGAAGAGCCTCGATTATGGTCAGGTGCTTCTGGAGCATGCAATTTTTGAGGCTGAAAACATTGTAGTCTAGGTCACTGTAAAAGATTGAGTTCGGGGCCAAAATAGGAAATTCAGTTTTATGTTTGATTATCCTTCTTAGTTTTCTGTTTATGAGATCAGTTTTGGCCTCTGTTAGGCAAAGGTCTTGTACCAAATATTCCAACTTGGATAGAATTACATGGTTAACTAGATATTGGATTTGTTTGTCCGATACTTTCTTCCAGCGTAAATGATTTGTGAGATTTGAGGTGGTCTGGTGAAGCAAGCTTGCTTGATATTTCTTTCTGCTATCTTGGTAGAACCAAACTCCCAGATACCGGATTGCACTAGTGTATACTTTAATCATGTCTTGCTCAAAGGTTGTTTTGGCCTCTCGTTTATTGTTAATTACCATGAGCTCTGACTTGCTCTGGTTGACTTTAACTTGATCAAAGTTGTAGAAGGAGCTAGCTGTACTGGTGATGGCTTTCAATTGTTTATGGTTCCCAGTGATCCATGCTGTGTCATCCATGTATGCCATGACTGATGTGTTGATGGTGCATCGGGAGGTGGCAAGTTGTGTCCTTTCAAAATTTCTATTAATGCTTTTGTATCCATGCATTCTGCTAATTCTGCTGATCAGTGGGTCATAATATATTTGCTAGAGGAGTGGTGATATAGCATCCCCTTGATCGATTCCATTCCTGACTGTGTATTGGTCAGTGATTTCCATCCCCATAATCACTGTTTTTCCGGTCATTGAAACTCTTATAATGATATTGATGAGGGACTCCAGGAGCTTGATCCTTCACATGGCTTTTGCCAAGATATGCAGGTCCACGTTGTCATATGCTTTACTCATGTCTTGAAAGAGAATCCATAGTTCTTTGTTGTTTTTTCTCGCATTTTCAATGATTAAGTTAATTGCGAAAATAGATTCCATGGTACTTATGCCTAGTAAGGCTGCCCAGTTGTATTCTGACAATATTTCGTGCCTTGTTAGTATGTTGGATAGCCTGTTGACCAGTCCTTTGGTGAAGATTTTCTTGACTGATTCCAGAAGCGTAATGGACCTAACTTTGGTAAGGTCATTGTCCCAATCATACGTCTTCGGGATTGGATATATAGTTCCTCTTTTCCACTCAGTGAGCATGACTCCTTTTTGAAGGACTGTTAAAGATCACCTTCAGACTCCTAATCACCTTTGGGCCAAGGTGATGCAGTGCTATGTATGGGATCTGCGAGGAACCAGGTGCTGATATTTTGCTCGCCTTAGATATGATGTTAGTTATTTCCAGCGTCAAGAAGTCTTGGGTGACTCCTTCATATCAATCTGATCAATTCGTTATAGGGGTGTGTATTCCTCTTGCCATTCCTGTGGAGGGTTAATTGGGCTCCATACTCATTCCTTGATTTCTTCCTTATCTTGGATGATGTTTGGTTTGTCGACCTTTACTATCAACTTGTCTAATTTGATCTTCTGTCTTTCCTTTTCGAGGAAACTGTCTATCATCCTCTTCTTATTTGCGGCAAACTAATTTAACTGATTAATGATGGCCTTTTTAATTCTTGCCCTATTTTCTTTACACTGTTGTCTATATGAACTGAGCTTGATGTTTTTGACTTCCTCAATTACCCTGACTCTGGCTACTTCAAAGTCCCCTGGGCTCTCTAGCTCATCTGGAAGCTCTAGTCCATTGTTTCGTGCAAGGTTTGTGATTCTTTCCCTTGTTTTGGTCCCAGGCTTTTTGTTCACAGCTTCTGCCAAGAGTTTTTTGAGTTGACTTAGTCCAATCAACTTGACCAATATGGCCCTCATGTGTGTTTCTTGTCTGTTCTGTGTCTTGACTTGTGTCTACTTGAACTTCAGTATATGTAGGCTTGTTGCCTTGAGGATAACCTCTCTTAAGCTGTACCATAGCTTATCAACATCTGTTTTGGGCTCAAGATGTCTTTTATAGGCCTCCACCTCCTTTTCTATGTGTCTGGGCCACTTCTCCCATTGTACCGGGCTTGTGCCTGACCAGTTGTACCGGGCGTTGGGTGTTTTTTGGATGTTTCTCTTTTTCTTGAGGAGAGGGAGGAACAGCTGTACTTTGGCAATTGCAATTCCATGGTCAATCTCATACATCTGTTTATACTCGTTCTTGATTTCTGCAGAAAGGAGTTCCGCATATCCATTTTGTATTATCCATATCTGGTCGATTCTGCTTGCTATTTCCACTTCAACGCCCCATATGTATTCTCTTTTCTGTGGATTCACTGATTGAAATGTGACTAGCATATCTTGTTTCTTGAGGTCATTGATTAGAATGCTGTTTGACGACAACTTGTTCTCGAAACGGTAATGCTTGCTTGAGAATCTATCTATGCAGGGTGTGCTCGTATCATTAAAATCTCCTGCCACTATGGTTTTCCAGTTTGTCTTATAGCTTGAATTGAGCCACCTTGTTATCTTTTTCTCGAAGTGTGGTCAGTCTGAATGCTTTGCTGGTGAGTACAGACCTATAATTCTCAAATATTTTTTTTGTGGAAATGCCAGGTCCAGCATGATTGCCCTTCCTTCTATGGTTTCCTTGTTCACTATCCTTTTTGCCAGTTTAAGTCTGAGGGCCACCCCCACACCTGTATCTTGCTTTTGATCTGAGTTGGTCCAGTGACACTTGTAATCTTTCATTCTCCAAAACTTTGATGTGCAGTCTTTCCCATTTGTCTTCGTGCTAATGATGATATCCCAATTCATTTCCTACTATAAGTCTGTCCAAGAAGTTCTGTTCATTTTTTTGTTGAGGCCTCTTGTGTTCGAGGTTGCAATCTGTACTGTGAAGCTTGTATCTACTAAGCTTGATATTCCTGTACTGTTTGTTTCCATGTTCTGAGTGTTATCCGTAAGATTTTTTTGATTGTTGGATTTATCAGACATATGATTGTTATTGATTTTGTTGATGGTTGTCTGCCAGGGAGCCTATGGCTTCAAGTGTCCTCTGCATGTTTGCTTGCATGTCCTCTATCATTTTGTTGATTTGCTGTTGTCTTGTGCAGATGTCTGCTATTTCCTGGGTTTGGAAGGGAACTTCTGAGTTGCTGGTGCTGTTCCTTCGTGATACATCCAGCTCTTATTCACCATTGTCAAAGTCTTGTTCCATTTCTTCGTAGTATTCCTGGTTGTAAGCTTCCATATTGGTGACTCTTTTATCCAGGTCTATTACCATTTCCTTGAGGCTTGTAACCTCTTTCTATATCGACATGAGCATTGCCATGATTTCGCGGATGTCTGGGAGTTGCTGCGTGTGCCTTTGTTGGTAAAGGGGCTGTTTCTGCTGCTTGTGCTGAGTGTGTTCCTGGTTTGCCCTGTCCTGTTGTTTGCCGGTCGCTCGTACAGCTGCTATATATGATGCTGGTTTGATGTTTCTCTTATTGCTCAGGGAGGAGTCTCCTCTAAGTCCACCCATTCTAGCTGGTTTGAATTTGCTATAAATTTGTCCATACTTTTCCGTCTGGATATGGTTGAAGTCCCTCTATTGTTTTTTCTATTCTTTGATAGGGCAGTCTCTAACAAGGTGTGTTGTTGCATCGCAGATGAAGCATAGGGGTGTAATGATGGGGGTCAGGGAGATGATAGTCTCCCCTAGAGTAAAGGTCAAGTTCTTGGCTCTGAGGAGATCTTCCCTTGTCTCGAAACTTACCACTGCAAATTTCTTTGGTCGATATTTTGTTGAGCATGTGCATGGTATGTAGTATGTGCGTGCCTTCATTTCACTTAGGGCCTGTTTCAAGTTTCATGCTATAGTGCCCGGGAGCAAGTTGACCAATTTGGCTACTATGCTGTATCGTTCTCTTATCTGGTCCACGGACCAGTTGGTATCATTTATTCTGACCACATCCCCTTTAATGAGAATGCTACACTGCTTGACTAGCTCCTCTTTAACCATCTCATCTTCGAAGGTGATTGTGGCACACTGCTACAGGTTCTATGTTCTCATACTTATTCCTAATATATTACCAAACCTGGCAAAGTGCTGTCTGACCTCCATGAGTCTTGTGTTCAGGGGTATGTCTTAGACTACTATGGATTTACTCTTTTCAATCATTTGTCTGCTGATCTGCATGTGTGTGAGTTTATTGTCACCTAGATTTGATAACTCCATTCTAGTTGCGTCATCTGCTACTTGTTGATTCCCAAAGATCGCGACAATTCGGATGCCATCTTTGTTGTGTTCGCTGCAGATTGCGATGAGTCCTGGGGGGGAGTTGAGTGCTTTCGTTAAGTAAAAAATCTTCGTATCATTGTTCAGCCCTGGAGTGACGTTGGTGTCGATTCCCACTTTGAATCTCTCTCTTCCGTATCTAACTTCTGGATTAACTGGTGTTCTTGGTTTGGGCTTGTTGGTGGTGCGAGCCACTCTGTTTTTCTGGTCCACTTGTGTCCAGAGCTCCTCTTCGTTTACTTTAGTGATCGGCTCATCCTGTGTTGTGAGGTTTCGTACTCTTGATGCATTATCTTCTTCTTCCTGAGTGTGTTCCTGGTTTGACTCCCCTACTGTCTGGGATCCATGTTCGGCTGAAAAGGTTTTGTTATTATTTTCTTCTTCTTCCATCTATTCGCTCCATGTTCGTTCTACTCAAGGAGTTCCAACCTCTACATTCATGCTTATTGTGCCAGCGGTTGTGTTCGTGAAGTCTTCCTGGGAGTCTGTTTCCTTGCTATCATGGTTGAGTTCTGCTGCCGGAGTTGGTGGTGTCTTGGTCTGTGTGTTGGTGGACTTCTTGGCATATGGTTGGTTACAGAGGGAGACAATCTCTTTACTTCTTCTTTCTGCCCTTTGCTGTCTTTCTATTCTTTATTGTTCGAGTTGTGAAACCTTGGAGTTTCGGGTGTTGGAAGCCATTTCCCTGTTATCGAGGTTGCTGCGCCTCAAGTAATCAGGGATAGAGTTGGATATGCTAAAATTAAAATTAATAAATAAATTACATAATAATTTTAATATTTTTTTTTTGCATTTTTTTATATTTATGCTTTAAAAATATATTATAAAGTTTTATCCTTAAATGTATCGTATCCTCAAATATGTAATCTGAAAGTGATTCAAATTTCAAATTTGTTAAATCGAAATTCATGATTTTGTAATTAATTTATAAGCAAAAATATGTAATTTAAAAAATTTCAAAAAGTTTTGTTATATACTTTTTTTTTTTATATTCTTTGTCAAGCTAGATATGTGTACTTTATTAAATGTATATATGCTTTACATCAGAGAATGATCACTAAAGCTAAGTCTCTATCTAACTCATTTGTTTTTATTTTAAAGAATTATTAAAACTCTAAGTGTAACTTCAGAAGTAATTTATTGTTTAATTAACAGTTCAGATAAAGATCCTTTTAACTATTAACTTCATTGCCTGCAGGTCACTACTGCAAATCACCTTGTGAGATTCTGACAAAGCTTAAAACCCAACTATTTTATTCCATATTTTACTCTTCTTGTTAGAATTTCTTGGAAGCCTTTATCTTCGAGGTTTCCTTCTTCAAATAGTAGATCTTTTTTCTTCAGGAGTATAGTTTTCCAGCTTGAAAGATATGGAGATCTTCTTGTCTTGTTCTCTCTATTAATTTCTTGTATTTTTTTTTACTTAATTACCTTTTCACATTTCTTGTTCCAGACTTCTTTTTGAACTTGATTATAGACTCTTCTTTGCATTTTTATTATTCATTTTCTTGCTATACTTTCTATATGTTTATATTGACACTTTAGGTCTACTATTTTTAGGATAATATCTGTTCTTATAAGGCCAGTACAGAAACTTAGCATGTCTTGACTAGTTTTAGAAGCCTGTTTTACTACTTTAGAGATTCATATGTCAAACTTTTCTAACTCTTCTTGGTCATCGATAATTAACCTGAAATTTTTCTCTTCAATTTCTCTTTTTTTTTTCCCTGGTAGCTCTTTAAAGTTTCTAATAATTCTATCTACTCCTTTATTTCATGTCTCTTTTAGTTGATTCTTATAGGCTGAACATTCTAACAAATGTTTTATAGTTTTGTCTTATTGATTATATGCAATACATCTCACTTGTTTGTATAGATCCAATCTTCTTATAGCCAATTTATTTAGTATAGGTAGCTCATCATTGATAAGTTTAATTAGAAAGCTTTTTTGTTGAGATTGTTTAAAATATGTATATCACATATGCCCATCTTTAACTCTTTTCTATACTAGATCCCATGTATGAGCTTGATGTTTTGAAATCTGCTGACTCTATTTTTTTTCTGTTCTGTTTTGTTGTGTTCATTTATAGGTTGTTGTCTTATTATTAATGTTATTAATAAACTACCTAATTAGATCATCTAGAGTTATCCCTTGCCACTTGATTTCAGTAATAATTTTATGTGAGATGAGGTCTTTTCATTCAATTGATGAAAATTTTAGAGCTTCTTTAGCTAAGGTATCTGCTTCTTCATTATAAGGATCATTTGAGTATACTTTGACTTTTGTGAGCTTTAGATCTATATTTTCTTTTTTATTAGCTCTATCATAGGAGCCCAGAGAAATCAATTTTTTTTTGAGCCATTTCTTGTATATTCTTCTTGAAACTTCTTTTTCTAAAGATTTTCACTTGAAAATACATATCTAATTGTCTATAAAAATCTTTACTATGCTTTTAACTGAAACTATTAGAATTATTGTTATAATTGCTATCAATTATGCTCTTGTAGATGAGAGCCACTTGTTTACTCCTGTTTTGAACTTGCTTTTCTTTCTATTTTTTCTGATCAGAATTCAAGCTTCTCCTATCTTCATTTCTTATTTACTATAATTAACAAGTGATCTATCAGAATAGAAGATTAGCTTTTCTTTAAATTCAAGATTATGTTAAAGTATAGCTATTAGATGATCCTGATATATGCCTTCTTTAATATTTTCTTTGATAATGGATTCTTCCCAGGTTTCAATGTTCACGTGATTTATTCTATTGTTTTGGATCTTGAATAGACTTTGGTCTCTATAAATCCCTTCTTTAATCCTTTTTTCAAGTGCTGACCTAAAGTTGAGAATTTTTAAATTTCGTATTCTTCTGGTGAACTTTCTTATGTTAAGGTATAGTATTATATATATTACTGTATATCTCTCCTATTCCTCTTTCTATGATGCAGTCACAATTTTGTATTGTGCCTTCTAAATATCCTAGACATTTTTGTATATTAATTTTCTAATTATTGTTGGTACTGCAACTGATAAAGTGCTTCACTATCATAATATTTTCCTCTTTTTCTTGTTTTAATTTTTCTCAAGTTACTTGATTACTTTTGCTTCTTATTACTATTTATAATTTTTTTTGCTTGTCTCAATTAGGTTCTATTTTGGAGTATTCTGGTTCTCATTTCGTATAGTTTTCTCTTCAGGATCTTATGAGTTGCTTTAGTTGTTCTCCTGAGAGGTTTTTTGTTATAATTTAGAACAATTCTGGTATAGATCCTTTGCTTGTATCTTGCAGGAGCTGAAGTATTCACTAGTTTCTTATTTTTTTAATTTTCTGATCGATTAACTGGTCCATATATATCAGTTGATTGTTTCTAAGTAATAATATGGCTTTTTTGGATTCTTCTGATGTAAGATATTCTCCAATCCAAATATTTCCTTTTTCTATTCAAAGATATCTTGTCATTTCCAACTATAAATGTTATTCCCATATCTTTAGCAATTCTGGTTACTTGGAGTATGAAGTTGACTTTGTCTGTTAAGTGACTTAAGAATTTACAAATTAATAAATTAAGTGGTTCCCAATTTTTTATCTGTGCTTGTTTGAGTTTAATAATTGATATAATTCTTACTGGTCCAGGATAATTTAGTCTATTGCAAAGTTCTGTCACTTGACTTTCTCTTTATAGCATCTAGATACTTTTCAAATTACAAATCTTTGAATAGTGAATTATGTTATTGGGCATAGATCTGCACAAATTACTCTTATTTTTGAAAAGTTTTTTATATGTTATTATTAGGGTATTACATATTTTATAGAACAATATACTATATTGTATTCTAAATTCTATTCTAGATATTAATACTCTATTCAGAATATAGAGAGCTTGTTTGTCTATTACCTTTTTATATTTAAGAACTCTTATGACTATATTAACTTCTTTAAGTACTCATTCTTTAAGCTCTATTGCTGTTTTTTGATTATCCATCCAGATTCCTTAGAATATAGACTATTCTGTTTATTGAGCTCTTTGATCACTTTTTCTTCAATATTTACTTTTACTTTTTCTGGATATCAATTAGGATTGTTAATAGTAACCAAGATTGATTTGTTGCCATTTATTTGAAAATTATTGACTTTGTAGAAGATTCTTGCAAATTTCAGGATCATTTCTATATCTTCCTTAGATCTTGCTATCCACATTATATTATCTATAAAGGCTATAGCTGCATGTCTTGATTTTAGCCTTCTTATAGTCTGTTTTTTTAGATCAAGGTTTTATATAACTGACATTTTATACCTTCTTTGTGTATTATTCTGGATTTTGCAAAGGAGAGAATCATAAAAAATTCTCCAAAATAGAGGTGAAATGGTTTCTCTTTAATTGATTCCATCTCCAGCTACTATTGATTCTATGAGATTATTTTTAAATATAATATGGAATTTTCTATTTTTAAAGAGACTCATTATGATCTTTATGAAATCTTTTGAAGCTTTAATTCTTTCCATTGCTTTTATCAGCATATCTAGACTAATTGTATCATATGCTTTTGCAGTATCTT
>CAJVPT010006118.1:0-11363 GCA_910592055.1 Acaulospora colombiana
GCTGGCTTCTGAGTTTTCCAAGAAAATTACCGAAAAAGGAAATTTTTTTAAGGAAATTTAGGATCAGCGGAAAGAGTAATATATTTTACCAGTAATTTTTTTTATTAATACTTGTAGTATCAAATAAATCAATTTAATTAATTCTTTATTTAAATAAGTATTAGATTGAGATATCTCAAGAAAAGTATTTAAATCTCAGCTTTTGTTAATTAAAACTTTATTACTATTTGAGATACTTAAGTGAAAGATAATAATATGTAATCCATATTATATATCACTTGATTTTTTAGTATTATAAATATCTTTATTAAAGGATTAAAGTTTTTAGAAATAAATATTTTTGTAATATTTTTTTTAATTATAAATAATATTATTGAAACATATGAGTGTAATCAATAATAGTTTGATTATATTTTAAAAACTAATATATTTTATATTAATCAATAATGTTTGATAAAGAGTTATATTATTTAAAATTTAAGATTAAAATAAGATTGGTAAAATTTTTTGGAAAATTATAAAAATAAAAGTTTTAAAAAGATCAAAATAGTTAAAAAAGAAAAAAATAATTCTTTTTATTACATAAAATTTTATAAATCTTTTATTTTAAAAATTAAAAAGATTTTTAGTTACTATATAATTGGTTTTTATTTATTTGAAAAATTTTTATTATTGGTATTAAATGTATTACTTGATTTTTTTTATTTCTTGAAAGTTGAGTTTTTGAATAAAAAGATTTGTAAATAAGAGAAAAGAATAGAAATAATTTTTGAAATTATATTTCAAGTTGTTTTAATAAAATATTAAAACTTTATTAGCAAAGAAATATAAAAACTTTTTTCAAATATCTTTTTTATATATGATTAAAGAATTGGTAAAAAGAGTTTGAATTACTTTAATTCATTTTTAATAATAATAATAATATATTATATATATATATATATAGTATATAATAAATTAAATTATAAATTTATAGTATAGTGATAGTGATTTTAGATTTCAATTACAAGATCTAGGATTTAATATTATATAAGAGTCATATAAAAATTTATATAATAAAAAAATCATTTATGATACAAATATATTGGATATACTGTATAAAAAAATAATAATTATTTTTTTTTGTTTATACTGTATATAAATAAAAATTTCACATTTTTGATTTTAAATAGATTTTTCTTCCTAGTAAAAAATACAATTATTAAAAAGATGAATAAAAACTATTTTAAAAAAGATATACTGTAAAATCCATAATTGCATTATATTTATCAAGAATCATATGAAAAGAATACTTTTATTTTCAAGAAACTAATAAGTCAAATCATGATAAGTTAGTTGAGAAGAATCTAAAAGAATTAAAGATCTAAAAAATAGGAGTGTCTAGATTTCATAGATAGATAGTAATAAAAATTTAATCCAACTAGATACTTTTGGATAATAAGTTACCTAGTAGATTCTTTAAAAGTAGGATTTTGGAGATATTTGTAATGCTAAATCATAAAAATATGTAATCTTTACAATTAAATTTGTTAATTATATTATCAAAGTTAATAAACAAGATTGAGTTTCTATTTTAAAATCAAACCAAATCAAATCAAATTGTTAGATTAA
The DNA here is from genome assembly GCA_910592055.1 of Acaulospora colombiana. Classification (NCBI taxonomy): domain Eukaryota; kingdom Fungi; phylum Glomeromycota; class Glomeromycetes; order Diversisporales; family Acaulosporaceae; genus Acaulospora; species Acaulospora colombiana. Next base: position 1,612 of record CAJVPT010006118.1, read on the forward strand.
ATAAGTAAGCAATTATATTGTTAAAATAATTATACGGATAATCAAATCTTTATTATGATTCCAATTATTATTATGGTTGATAATAATAATGAAATTTATGGATTGATTGACTTCACATTATTTTCAAAATCTTGTCAAGTTTTTTTTAAAAAAAATATATCAGATATCAAAATTATTTGCCAAATGTTAGAGCATATCGAAAAAGATATTAAAAATCTAAAAGATCCTATCATGATTATGATTATGATTATGATTATGATGATTATTATTCATTATTTTGATAAAACTACAAAAAAAAAATTTTTTTTTAAAGGATATCAATTTCATTTCAAAAGGTTTTTCAACGAATGTATGGCAATACTGTATACTCCAATTTGTTTTATATACGGTATGATGCATACGCATGGATGGATAAAATATTTAATAAAGAAGAATTGACTTAATCAAACAATAGATTGATGTATATATGCAACATATAGTGAAACTATGTATTGTTGTTTTTTAAAGTATAAAATTTTTAAGATTGCACAAAAATCAACTTTCAACACGTTGCATTCAAATAAATTAGTTGCTTACTTATCGAATTAAAGTTTCATACGCAGCGTTGGATGGTTTAAATCAACTGATGTTTGTGAAAAAGATAGGTTGCTTGACACGTGAACAATTCATAAATGCAAATTTCATTGATTAGAAAATATCGCTTGCACAACGGATGTAGTATAGTGGAATCATGAATCGAATTAATGAAGATCGGGAATTTGTTGATACCGTATGGTGGTGTGTGAATTGTATAAGCCAAACGCATAGAATTGTTTTTTTTTTTTTTTTTTATAATGAAAAATTCGAATGCATGAATGAGAGTAGTTTTTCTGAAGATTTAAAGCGATTTGGTATTAAATAACATATATACAGTATATACAGTATATATATATATTGTATATACAGTATTTTCAAAATTTATCTACACAATTAATTCGAATTGAAAATATGCATAATGAATATGCAACAACTGTTTTTATTTGCAATGTGGGCACAATATATCACTATCTTTAAGAATCTCACCATTGATCATGATTTCTTTAAAGACACTGTATTTTGTGTGCGCATACATTGTAACGAACGGTATATGATAATATGAATAAATTGTATTGTGCCTATTAAGGAAATATAATATTTATTTGTCGTATTTTTATTTGCAATATTTTTGAAATAAGATTAAAGTTAATAGATCTCCGCGATTGGACATCGGGAACGTGAGTTTCACATAATCTTTTTTTTTTTTTTTTTTTTTTATGATTATTCTAAGGTGAACTGTTCTGGCCCTTAAATTGTGTTCACATGTCCCGAACTTTCATGCAGCCAAGCTATAAATATATTGAACTTTGTAACAGTATATATCGCATAATAATTTACCCAGTCTTCAGCGAAATTATTTTTTTTTCACGTTGATTTGTTAGAGTTGTGTGCATACGTACTACACATGAAAGAGATTCGCCGGAGTTGTGTACATACGTACTACATATGAAAGAGTTTTGCCTCATCCTAAAACTAGAACATTTTTGTCATCAATGAGATCAGAATATTCTATCAAAGAGCATATCTTCTATATTAGTCACTGGTTGTATGGATTAACAAGTCGAACTTGCACGATTCTTTTGAGTCAATTCTGGTAACAGGTTTTTCAACTTCTTTTGCGTAATTGATACGCCACGTTAAGAAGAAAAAAAAAAGGAAAGAGGGAGTGAACGGAAGTTGTAGCACAACGATGTAAGAGACCGTTGATTTCGCTTCTTCATTTCTTTCGCGCACGATGATACTTGGAAAGCTTCGTTTAAGACTACCCCCGCACCTGCGACATGCATTAATGACCGTTAATCCAATGAATATTTGCCGTAAGTTGTGTACACGAGGTACCTGTTTTTTCTCTGGCGTTCATCTAGATTCCCAATATGTACGTTTTTATCGACCATCCTCCAAATATACGCGCGTAGTGCGATTCATCATGATGCGAAGTTGAGATCTTCTCTTGGATCATGCAGTGTGATTCGTCAAGTGAGTCATGTCTCACGACGTTCGGAAGCAGGCGGGCGTTCAGTATTACACGAAGTGGAGTCTGTTTTTCGACCGTTAAATGGGAAGATAGGATCTAATGCTTTGTTTCTTTTCTTAATTAAATTGAGGATTGAACAAATGATTACAATGCATTCTTGTTTACAATCATTCACTTGGTTATCATGCAACGGTAAATTTCCCTGCATTTGCTTTGCTAAATTTAATCATCCTTGGCTGAATGTTTGTTCGAAATAGTCGGTAACTTTGTCGCTAGCTGTGCAAGTTAATTGAAGTCGATGATTTATTCGGCAATCCTTAATTGTCGATTGAATTGAGTTGAGACCGCCAAACACGTAATTTACCCAATTATGATGAGATAACATATACTGTATGTGCTTGCTGTGCTCCAAATTTAACCTTATTTAAATAATAAATAGGAAGTTTTATATAGAATTCAGAATGATAACGGATTTTCCGAGGATTATTTCTTGTCGGAATGAACGCATCAATCGGTCTTCCATGACACAAATCTCGCGGAAACTTTCGTAAACCTTACAATAATGCTAAAAAGGCGGGGGCGTTGTTATTACGAGCGAGCTCACAATTCATTTTAGGAGAAACAATATTTTTGCGATAATTACCACATTACCCCGCAGAAGTTGCATTTTTTACAAAACGAGGAAAAGAATTTTTGTCAAATACCTGGGTTATGTTTCTAATGCGAGTTCCGAGAGTGGAAATTCCAATTTCGAATTGAAACATTGTTCTTTTAATATTTCACGTGATTATTCCGATACGCCTTCTTATCTTTTTTTACCATTACACAAAATAATTGTTACCAATGATTAACAAAAAAACCAATGTTATTATTATTAATTTTATTTATTTATTTATTTATTTATTTACTGTATTATTTTTTTTTACACAAGATCGTTTTTTTTTCTTTTGGTATCATTACGCCAATCTTTGAGTTGACACCTACAGTATATATAAGGAGAGCTCTTTCATCGCTTTGTAATTTGTGAGGCTCTTGACCTCCCCTTTATCTCTTACACCTCTTACACCTCTTACATCACCATGATCCCCTTCGACTCCTACCACCATTGTCATCCTTACCGTCAAATTTATGTGTCATCTACAAGGGTCAAGCATCGGTTCCGTAAAACATCTGCAGGCTTGTTCAACGGATAACGTGGTCTAAAGGGACTTGGGCCAAGTTGTCTGCTTGATAAGGCCTTAATTACTGGGACGATCAAGAATTCGGATTGCATGAACCCAAATGGCAATCTTGAGTCGGACGTTCTCGCTTGACAACCCAACCTTTGGAGATAAAGAAACTCACGTCTGTAAACTCAATTTCTTTTTTCTTTTAACCAGTTGCACTACTCAATGACCGCCTAACATTGGACGGAAAATCATATACTGTATACACGTATATATAGTTTGCACGAGACACGCGTATACAAAATTTTAAAGTCGAGAAAAGAAAAGCATTTTTATAAAGACCTCGCCGCGACCTTCCTTCTTTCATTTTATATGCCGCGCATGAGACAGGTTTCTCGGTGGTGATTTATTTGAGCGCACTACACTACACCATCACGGTTTTATTTTCAAAAAAAAAAAAAAGATATAACTTTTGTTTAACCCGATTGTGAGCTATAAACAGCTCTCTTCTCAAAAATGTAAATATCCTTCTACAATGTACATATACAGTATTTACTTCAAGCCATGTAAATAACCATTATTACTGCAAGATTGTACACTGTACAATCATCTTTTTTCTTTTTTCTTTTTTTTCTTTTTTCAACTTTGACCTGACCATTTTTTCTTTGCGGTTTGAAAACAAACATCCGAAAAAAATTTTGATGATATACTTATGTTCTTATATGACTCTAAGATTTCCATTTATGCGTTTTATTGAGAATAATGTTGAATCGTTTTGCTTTCTTTTTAACCCTTATTAAAGATCATTGCAAATGTTAAATTTAAGGTGTCAAAAGTATACTCGTTGCTGAAAATTTGCCTACGTCTTGTTCACATAAAAAGCATGAAGAAAAAAAAAAAAAAAAAAAAAAAAAAGGATGGATGGATGGACGCATAAATCCCAAATCCTCAGCTCTGTGCTGTCTTGCTTGTTTTGCTTACAACATGTACCCATTGATATCAATTAATAATGGATTAATTATATTCGTAATTTCATGCAATCCTCACATTTAAGAGTTTTAAAACAAAGTTCTGGTTATGGTCGCTGCACCATGAGGTCACCATTACCTCAGATCAATCTCACGATTTGCGCCCATAATTTGTGAAAAAAACGAATCACAAATTGACAACGCATCAAAGTTCAGAAATAATGCGCATACGTACATTGTACGATCATACAATTATTTTGAACCGCACCGAAGTACTCTTGTTTATTATTATCCGTATACATGCAATACTAGTTTTATGAACCGTACTTTGCTTTCTTGGTATGAGGATTAGGCATGTGAGTGATTATTGTGGTAAGATCGTTTGTCCAATGAGTGGTTAAGGTTTCCGGCTCGTCCCAATGAATGAAACCTCAAAAGCTCATCAAATGTCTCGACTGTTTGGCGTCGAATTATATACATACATATGTATTTAAGAAATTTTTACTATATGCACAATTAGTGAATGGAACCAAATTTGTTTTATAAATCAAATATGAAACCCATTAAGTTAGAAAAACAACATCGACCTATTTATGACGACCGACGCTACCCTCATGTCAACAATTTGTTTGGGTGTGCAGCTGACCATGGTCATCAACATGGTTTCACCGATAGGTTCGAATATTTATTCTCGTCAAATATCCCATGGTTCTACTCGATAATTCATTAACCCAGTGACCTAAAGATTGGTGTGATAATGCGCGCTTAACAACGTTCATCATCCAAAGTTGACTTGTCAAGGATGCTGATGGTAGCCGAGGAGATGGGGAAAAACACCGTGTCACATCGCTGGATATGACTGTCCGGGGGTTAACTGTGCTGTGCCTAGAAAAATAGTGAAAATGCCGTGGCGTTTCACGGAATTTTATTGTTTTCTTCGGAAGGTGTAGACCACACTTCACTTGTGACGTACGTAATCATACAATAGCTCGAATTACTACTGGCTGCACTAGTTGTTACTCACACATTGATATGATCACTTTGGCGCATATAGGAAGAATTTCGGGCAATACATACGAACTAGCTCACAAAGACAATCCCTCGATTCTCACTTACTCATCTCAAGGATCATTGGACCTCTGGTTGGCATGATGACAATCATTTGATCAACGGCTTCCGCGAGGAAAGGTACGCCACTTTGTTGATACCGACGTTTCCATTGCTTGTATTCGTCTTGGGAGTTTGCCCTTATTCCTGTCCCAACTCATTTGCACCAAAACCTTTTACGTATTTACATTTTTTTGATGTGATCGATGATGTATACATGTTCTCGGGTGATTGTTTTAATGAAGAATTTCGTGCGTCTTGCACATATCTCGTAGCTCCCACACACGCGGGTTGGATCTTGAATACTAGTGGTAAAAAATAGGACCATCATTGTAGTGTTGAGTTCTTCCTTTCTTTCAACAGCATTCGGAGTCAGGGGTAAGAGGACATTGTGGTAAATCGTGACCTGACGAACGCAACCGGTGAATGGTGAAAAACGTGAAACCCTCTTCGTATTATAATTGAATCACGCAAGAAGATTTAGATGTTAGATCTTTATAATTCATTTGTTTTTAGAATAATCCCTTCTTATTTGTTATTCGTCCACGAAGAAATCAAAACATAACCACTGTAATCTGAACATGGATTATTTGTGCTTGACAACGTGGCTCAAGTGTTTTTTATAATACGACCGAAAACCTTTGAATTGATCATGTAAACGAGGGGGAAATAAAACTTGCGTGAAAGGCTACTAGTATTAATCGATCGCGATATGACTCATCTGCTACGTACTATATCCCAAGAAAAGGTTGCAAAGTTGCAGAGCGTCATGAAAATAAATTCATGCGATCAGCCCTATCGAGCATCATGTAGAATCTGCAGTGTTACCTTGACAATAGAGGTTAACCTGGTGACGAAAGAAGATCACTTATTAGTGACCCGAATTAGACGACATACGTATTAAGAAAGGTCACAGTGGACTTTCACATAGAATTAATTGTAAATCCTACTTCAAAAATATACGAAGGAAATAGTCGAATCTTATTTCAAAAATATTCGGATAACTCAATAAAAGAAAAACGTACAGTATTAAACGCCATATTCAACGATTGCATGATCATGGTTCTAAACTCCGAACAAAGGACTTCTACACAGTATATTGATGGTGAAATGATTTAATTGGGAACAACAACAACAACAACAAAAAAAAAAAAAAAAAAAAAAAAAATTTGTAAGAAATTTTTATTCTACAGTATTAATATACTGTGTATACATTGCATATCCATCTATTTCTAAAACTCATTATCACCCTTGTAATTTCATTTATTCAGACATGGCTATCAAAATCTCCCGAGTATATTTCAGAAAAATAGTGAAAAATACTGTATAAAAATTCTGTTTGCTGAAATAGATTATTGAAACATCTAAATTGAATACATTAAACTTGAGAATTGATCAATTTGTCATATATTATTTGATTTTGATATGCCGAACGCATTAAAGGAATGATTTCGTGAAACGATATATTATCAAAGAAAAAAAAATTTTTTTTTTTTCAAAATTCAAAAAACTATTATAGAAAAACAAACCTTTTATTTTAAATAAAAATCCAATTGTTTTTTTTTTTAAAAAAAATTGATTATTATTCTACAAGCATTAAAAAATTCAATTGACTGGCATGAAAAACTTTGTATTTTCAAATATTACTTAAAAATCATAAATAAAAAAATAGGTTCAATGCATCAAATTGTTAATGAATCAAAGAAAAAAAGATTTTTTTTTTTTTTTTTTTATTATAGTAAGTACGTTTATATAAAAAAATTTGGGCATTTATATAAAAAACATCTTTTATATAATTTCATAAACTTAGAAACATTACATTTTGCACGTTTAAAAAAGTTATACGTAATATAAATATCCATAAAAAAGCTTTAAATGGTAACCTTTAGCAATACAACTAATAAAAAAGAATTTATCTGAAATAATTCAAACCAACAATTTAATTAAAAGTATTAATACACCGTAATTTTGACTCGGTAAATTAAATTTGAATTTCATTATATAAAATAATAATCAAATAATAATTAAAAAATAATGAACAATAATATTTTTAAAAAATAATTAAAAAGTCAATTTAAAATTCTATATAATATGCAAATAATATGCAATATTTTTTATCAAATAAAAATTATTTAAAATTAATTAATTAATTTAACATAAAATTAGTATATATATATACAGTATATATTATTAAAGTCAAATTTTTAATTAACTTACTTATCTTGATTATTATAACTTCAAATATAATTTTAGTAATGGTTTATTACTTTATTAATAATTTAAATAAAAAATTTTCTAATTAATTAATATAAAAATTATTTTATATTATTATTAATTTATCTTATCAAGATTTTCAAAAAGATTTTATTTTTAATTCTTTTTTATTTTATTTATTATAATTTTATATTTTTTTTAAATACAAATTTATAGTTACTTTCAAAAGTTTGAGTCTATTTACAATATTTTTATCATAAATTTTAACTTTATCAATTTTTTAATCCTTAATTATTTAATCAAAACTTATAAAATATATATATACTATATACATACTGTATATTGTACTCAAAAACAGGTCCACTTTATTAAATATAAATAATTATATATTACTTTTAATTATAAAAATATTTTATTATCTATTTTTTCTATATATTATTTATATTTAACTTTTAAAAAAACCAGTTTGTTAAAAACTCTCACTGATTATTATCTTTTTCAAAAAATCAATATACTCCAACTTCATTATTATATATTTCAAATAAGGATAATTATTTTCGAAAATGACAAAAATGTTATAAATATTTTTTGATCCCTATTTTTTTAATAATACATATATAATATAAATTCTAGGAATACAATTTATAAAGTCAGAAAAATCTCTATCTACCTTCAAAAATAATTACTCATATATTAAAGAAAAGTTATTAATAACAGTTATATTAAAAATTATTGTTATATTTATTAGTATTATTATCTAGTATATTTGTATTTATTGAACTTTATTATATTTACAAAATCTTAATATGTTATAGTTGATTCTATTACTTGCTTCCAATTTATAAAAGTATTAATATCTATTCTTTTAAATATTAAAGATAATAAATTTTATACAATTTATTTTATCTTGAATTAGTTCTAGGATTTTACTATTATTTAAATATACTAAAATAAGTTAAATAATTTTTTTGTTTATGCAATAATTACTTTATTCTTGTTAAGATCTTTATAATTATATTGTTAATTATATCTTTAATATTAAATCTATATTTATTATACAAAAAAAATAATTATAATCTTCAATTTTAAAATATATAAAACACTTTTTGAAATAAGATATCTGAATAGTATTTATTTAGAATAGTCATTATAAAAAGTTCTTTATTCTAAAGTTTAAGTAAGAATATATAAATTTTTTAATTCCATAGATTATATAATAAAAATTTTATACTCGATAATTGAAGATTAAAAATAAATTTTTCTAATATACAGTATATATACAGTATATATATATTATTCTATTAATAGATTCAAATTATATTCAAATACATCCTATATATAAATTTGTTTATTTGTTATATGGTTTCAATAATCTTTTTAATGCTTTGAATAATCTTAAAATTGAAAAATTTATAAACTATCAGATTTATATCACCAATATAATTTATAAAAATGATTATATATATTGTGTCAAGATTATTTATATAGTTTTGATTAATTAATTTGCAAAAACATAATTTATTAAAATATTATCTTTGATTATTTTATATCAAATATAGTCTAAATATTTCTATATTGTTATATTCTATATAAAATCAAAAACTCAAGAATATTTGTATCTTTTGATACTATTTTTTTCTATCTTCTGTATTTTGCTTATTATAATAAAGAAATTGATACAGTATGTAACAAAACTTTTTGAAATTTTTTAAAATGCATATATTTGTTTATAAATTAATAAAAAATTATTCAAACTATTTAAAACTTTATATATTTTTTAAAATATAAATATAAAAAAATATAAAAAAAAAATCTCAAAATTATTATATAATTTATTTATAATTTTAATTTTAAATTTATAAACAAAAAATTTTACATATAAAAAAAAATTATAAATTTTTTTTTAAAAAATAAATTTTTAAAGATTTATTAAATTATTTTATATAAAAATCTTAATTTTAATTTTGTTTTTTTAGTTATAAAAAAATTATTTATAAATTTTATATAAAATAAATAATTTTTTATTGAATTATAAAAAGTAATTTTTTTTTTTTTTAAAAAAAAAAAAAACTCTTTCTGCTAATCCTCCTTTTTCTTAAAAATTTTCTTTTTTAGTAATTTTTTGGAAAAAGTAAACCTGGTCAAATACATAAGAACAAGCCTTTTATAAATATTAAGAAAAGAGGTATACATTGTTTTACTAACTTTCTTTTTCTTCTTTTGTCTTAAAGCAAACTACTATAAAGT
>CAJVPT010006119.1:0-11361 GCA_910592055.1 Acaulospora colombiana
CAAGAACTTCACCAAGATGACGGAAGCCATGAGGCACGCTGCTGCCAATAAAATGTAGTTGTTTATTTGACAGCGGAAGGATTTTCGGAAGTCAATGGAGCCAACATAAAACACCGTATTCAAGCACCTCATGTTATTGGCACGATCTGTTGCGGAGATCTGATTGCCATAAACCTGTGCGGTGACGTCTTGGCCGGCCCTCACATTAAACAAAGTTTCAATGCCTGAATTCAAATAATGGTAGGCATTGTTTCCGGGATTGCTCGAGATGGTGGCAAAGTAATCGGTCAGGTCATAAACGTTGTCCTTGATGATGGCCCATTTTCGTCCAGCAAGCCCTTGCGCCGCGACGTCTGCTGTTTCCCAAACAAGGGTCGCCTTCTTGTAAAATTGCATCGTAGGTAAAAAGTAATCCCAGTACCACCGTGCGTCCGCAAGATGAGAGTTAGGATAGATGGTGGAGGGCGTGTTGTGAATGAATGACGGCATGTCGGATTGATTGGTATGCTGTACTGTGATAAGGGAGCTGGTCACCAAGCTACCACACGAATCAGGCTGATTCAAGGGCACGGGGATAGAGGTTGTGGCATCTGTCCCTCCAAATGGCTGCATTGCTGCTTGATTGGCAACGAGACCCGGTGCGTTGTTCGCGTGATCTGTCATATGGAATGCGCTAAGATCATAGACAACACCTCTGACGCTAACCCAGAAATCAGTGTCACCAGTGTGATAAGAGACATCGGTTGAACTGTACACCTTGTCCGTTCCAGGACAAAGGAGATTGCCAAAGAAGATGATGTAGAAGGTGATAAAGGACGAGAGTAGAAATATCAAAAAGCAGAGTGTAAACTTTTCACGCCAAGCCAATCGAACATCGGGGCGTTTCATCTTTCCGATCCACCTCATCAAGAACGATGGTATCCACCAGGTGCAAAGCCACACAAATCTGACCCACCACTTGCGAGAACTCGAGACCCTGATATCTTCGACCTCCTCCTTACCTTTCTCACCATCATCCGGGACTTTCTTTGCGGAATCTCCTGCGTTCAGGTAACTAGGGCAAACAACCAAAGTTTGTGTTTCAGCACACGTGGGCCCACCATTTTCGGGTCAGAAGAACATTGCAATTACTCACCCATCCCCGCCCCACATGTTGCCCTCATCGTCTTCGGCGTAGTTGCCGCTCCCGCTTCTGGAATTCTCATATTCATCCTCACTTTCCACGTAACTCTGAGAATCGTAATATCCAGCATCGCTACCTGCGTAAGTGACACCGCTCTTCGGCAACAGTCGATCCACGGAACTTCCGGCGCTCGAGGTGTTAACTTTCCGACCCTCGCCCGGAAAAGCACCGCTCACCAAGCTATCGTCATCTTTCGTCTGCTTCGACCTGGCTCTCTCTTCTTTCTCCAGATATCTCAAGTGATCCTCCAAGGACTTCCAGCTTGTATCCGAAAGAGATACGGTATATTGACCGATGGCGAACTCATCTTCTGACCAGCCGATAGCCGAAGCAAACGCTTCAACATTCTCCCGAAGATTCTGGGAAGCCTCCAAATTGTGCGACCGAATTATCGGCTCATAGCGAGTTAGAAAATCTTCAAAGGTGTGTTGCGACGTGTACTCGAACCTCTTACGGGACACAATGGAAGGTATCAGGAAACTACGAATCTGAGTTAACACATGATTATCATCAAAGGCGTCTGGATCGTTGGCGTTATTCGGACGAATGTGAAAGGTATTCCACAGTCGAGTCTGGTTCAAAGTATCGATCAGTTGACGCATTGTTCCGTGAAGCTGGGTCACGACGGTTGAAACGTGGGTAATCGACTTCTTCGCGGACACCTTTTCTTCCGAATCCTCGGCGGGTCTACCCTCACTCCTCTTTGGTCTCTTCATGCTCGGAGCGCGCATTGGCTTTGAGGGAAGTTGAGCCATGACAACAGTTTTATCGCTCTTCGGGTGATTCTCGATTGCCAACGCGGGACCCGAGAATAATTTTCGAATAAACGAGTTATTTGTGTCATGAAACAAGTTTATGAAATCGGGAGACAGACTGTCGTTGTTCTTTTCAATGAAACCGTCTAAGGTGTAAGTCACCTTGCCCGTAAAATGGTTTATCCCGAAGGCACCAGATTCGGAAACGAAAGAGGGGTGACTGGAGAAGGTTTGTTGCACAGAGGAGAGTAGCTTAGGATCGTCAATTGACTCCACGCCATTCTTAACTTTCTCGCACGCCAAATTCAAGCTTGATATCAAGCCACCGATTCTTGTGGTATTTGATTCAGATGTAGAACTAACATCACCATCACCTCTCAAAAGTTCCACGCACCGGTTGTTATCTGTCGCTGGGACGTTTGGCAGCCTGATGCCGTCATTGGTTAAATCTGCGGAGAAACCACAGTGATCATCGAAGATTCGTTTCAGAACATAATTCTCAATCTCCTCGGTAGCAAGATTCAGACAAAACTCTTCGAACCCATTTTTCGCGAAATTTTGAGAGCCAGGTTGATCAAGCAAACTGATGAAGTTTGGGGGTTCGTCAGAGTGAATTAGTTTTGAATTAATGTGCTCCACGATCCAAGTGAATAGTATGTAATATAAAGCTCGAGACAGAGCATCCCTTTGCTCGGCCGCAGCTTCGGCATTTAAAAAGGCAGTGCACAGATCCTTTCCGATTAATTTTGTTCTGTAAGTCAGCGTCTGCGTTAGCTTGAAGGCCGGTACACCCAAATACTGAGCAACCATATCTAAAACATGATGATTCTTGATATCAGCTGCCTCGTCGTTGGCCTTGCTGTGGTCAATGAATTCGATGTTACCCAGCAACAAGATTGCCGAAAGCACCTGCCAAATCTGAGCAATGGTCCTTGATTTGAAACCCAGATTTTTAAGAGCCGCCCGTAAATCTTCCATTTGTATACCATCATCCACATCAGGAATTTTGTAGCATTTTGATTGGGCCAGATAATTATAACTTTGAGGATCCTGAAGGTGAAACGACGAACGCTCCTCGGAAGTGGCACCGGCGAGTAAATAGTAGAAAACGTGATAGGATCTTTCATTGGGTGGTATTTTAGTCACCCGATACTTATCAAAGCAGTAAGTTAAGGCCTTTGAGCCAACAATTCTACCCTTCTCATTAAATTGCAATTCTAGGTATTTTCCGAAACGTGAGGCATTAATATTCTGCACCGTTTTTACGTTCCCGAAAGCCTCTAAAATGATTTGCGCATTTTGAATTTGATTTGCAAGCTTAGCTTCTTTCTTTGTGTGCGTCGAGAGGAGCAAAAGTTGTGACAGGAGGTGCCCCTGCGCAGCCGTCTTTCCGGAACCCGTGATACCGCTATTTTTTCAAAAAAAAAAAAAAAAAAAAAAAAGTTGCACGGAGCGTAAATACATAAATGCCGAGATGCAATATTGCCGGTACGTATTACGTATGTATAGACCGGCAAAGAGAAACGTCACGGTATTAAATTTTCACCAATCAAATACAAATGGGCATGCATTTTTTACATTGCTGTATCACCGATGACGCGAGACCAACCACATTGACTGACCTGAAGATCACACTTTGGTCCTCGGCTGATCTCCTCATGTGCAAGTATATTCTCGCCGCGAATTCAAATATGTGAGGTTGTAAAGTGGTGTTTGTACCCGAAGTGTCTCTGTACCAATGGTCCGCGTACTCTTTGGCTGACGCATCGTTCATTATTTCGAGAGGTTTATTGGGATTTATTACTACAAGGGAGGAGGCATTTATACGAATGTAAGGTAGGTCTGCTTTAAAACGGGCGGAGAGGAGGGCTAATATCACTTCCTCTGAGGGAGGGAGGTCGGTATTTGACAAAAGTTGAACCAGGTCAACCTTATCGTCTAGTGAGGATCCCAGTGGAACCGAGGAACGATTCTTTTTCGTCTTTCCCATAGGGACTGAAAGAAGGTGTAATAATTAATGGTGTAACTAACGGAATTTTCGTCCAAGGTAATAAAAAAAAAATCTTTTATATATATATAATTTCTGTCAGGAGTGTGTTTTTCTCCTATTTCCCTTGAAGAACGATTGTTTTGCGAGTGTTTTGTTCGTTTATCTTAAGAAGAATAAAATAAAAAATAACTAGAGCGTTACCAAAGAAGGAAGAGGGAAAAGGGAGAGGGAAAAAAAAAAAAGTGTGTTTTTTTTTTTTTTGAAAAAGCAAGTTTACATGTAAAAATTTTTAATACACATACAATATCAAGATAAATAACCGCACGATTGATAAATTGATACGATAACATGCAAATGTGCAAGACGACGTGTACGTACTGTATGTATGTATTAGCATAGGAGCATTTTTTTTTTTTTTATAAACGAAGCACGGTAGCCAATTCTGTGCGGCGGCAAAGTTCGAACAAGTATTGTTAAAGTTCTATAAGAGTACAATGATGGTTGGTGATACTAGAAGAAGTATTATATAGCAACATTCCAAAAATAAGTTGACTGTTGGTGGAAACACTTAAGCTGATGCAAAAGAATGTATAAAAAGGGGACCACAATGATGGAGACCAAAATTCTTCCAAAAATAAATAAAATTACCCGATTTGTATTCACCTCTTCCACAAATTTGACGGCAGAACCAAAAATAGTCTCTAATTGCTTGTGAGGATACGTGCTTCTTTTTAAAGTTTGCCGTCGATAAATACCTTAGACAGCTACATCTGTCGGTGACCCGATTGCATCTAACAACTCGGAACCAGTTATAAATTTAGATCAAGTTATTTAGTCTTACTAGTTTATATAAAGGCTGTGCTGTATTATAGTCATAAAGGTCTGGTGATAAAATTAAGAACGGTAAACTTGAGGAAATTGTTCACAGCCTTTTACCCCCTAGGGTGATCTATGAAAATCTCCCTAGGGCAGTTAAGGAAATACGTGATCGAATCACGTAAATCCTAACACATAACAGATGATAAAATGTCGCACGAATTTAATTGCGTAGCTCTATTTGAAGACTACCAAAAAAGTTGTCACATGTGCTGACGTCCACGAAATTTGAACGACTCTTAACCCGCTGCTCTTGTTGGTTACTTAATAAGGTTTCAAAATATTTAAATTACTTGCGTTACCAATTTGCATTGGTTTATATACTCGAGATTCTTTTTTTTTTTTTTTTCGAAAACAAATAAATGCCTTTGCCTTTGTCTAAAAACGTTAAATACATTTGTTAAACGTGTGATGTGATCGTATAGTCGTGTGAAACCTTTTTAATTGCGTTTCAGCGTTCCTCCATCTTCATTGGAACGAATCAGCATTAAGCCGTCAGGATATACATTGCTTGGTTCGGTAAAGGAGGGGATGGTTGCGCTTCTCATCTGAGAATAAAACGGGAAACTTCCCTCCTCCAACAGGTGAGTGAAGGTGGGGGATGATTGAAAACCCCTTCCCATCCATCCATAAACAAACATTTCTGCACTCCCTCGAGGGAGGGATGAGGACCCTGATGCAGTGCAGACATGCAAAAAACTTCAACGAAAGCGTAGCGGTTCAGAAATTGAGGGTTGTTGTGCAAGGTACGTTTTCTTTTTTTTTAAAAGGAAAGGAACATGAGCTTTTATTACAATCGGTCAGAATACTTGGGATTCATGCGATTCGGCACGTCGAACGTACGTACGTGCTGCCTGCTCGCCGTAGTGTAACCATGGCGCCTCTCTCCGAGCAGCATTCTCGGACGAATGTGAAATTTTATTTTAATGTCACCTTTGCCCTAGAGTTTTTCACATAGTTTAAAATCCGGTTCTGGTTTGGTCATATTACGTCAGGTAATTAAAGAAAATTACAAAAACAGAATGAGCAGATCAAATTTTAGGAAAAAAATCCTTTTCTAGAAAAAAAAAATACTTACTTACTTTAAAGTTCCAAAAATTGAAATCACACAAAATTTGTGCATAGATTTGCAGTACATATAATCCGAAACATCATTAAAAAAGAAATGTTTCATTCAACTCACGTTTCCTGAAATAAAAAGAATTGAATGAAAGAATCAAACCGTATTATCATTATAATTTCTGCTGATATCATTTGATACTTACGTGCAGTATTTAATTTATAAATTATGATTTTTTTAAAATAGCAAATTAATAACTAATAAAATGAAAAAAATTTTTAATTAGTATTCTTTAATTACAAAAAATATACAGTATGTACTGTAACCGTGAAAGTTAAGAAATTTAAAAAGATTTAATAATTATATTCATTAAAATATTATAAATTAAAAAGATAAAAATAATGAAGAAACGTTTCTTTTATATGTGTTCTTTTTTCTTTTCTTTTTTTCTTTTTTTTTTCTTCTATCAAGTTAATTATATACAATATATTTTATTGAACATTTTGTAGACTTTACATATCAATATGACAATAAAGCTAAATCTTTAATTAACTCACTCATCTTGACTATTGTCACTCTAAGTGTAATTTTGGGAGTAATTTATTGCTCTACTAACAATTCAGGTGAATATTCTTTCAACTATTAGTATCATTGCCTGCAAATTACCATTGCAGATCACTTTGTGAAACTCTGATAGAGATCAAAACCCAATCATTTCATTCCATATTCAATTCCTTTTATTAAAATCTGTTTCAAATTCTTATTGTTCAATCTTTCTTTTTTAGGAATTGATAGTTTTTTGATCTTGATCTTGATTTTTTGGACTTTTAAATCTGATTTTTTTACATTATCCTTTTTGTTAATTCCTTGTAACCATTCCTATCCAATCACCTTTTCACAAATTGCGCAGGAGATAACAGGGCATGATAACCTTAGTATTTACACAGATGGATCATTTACAAGATGACATACAAATAGCAGAATGGAGATAAGCTGAGTTATCCAAACTGAAAAAGATATAGAGATTAGTACTTTCCAAGTAAAAACTCAAAATATCCCATCCTCCACAAGAGCTGAACTGACAGCGATTCTTACAGCAATCTGCACAATAAGTGTGAACAAATAGATAAACATAATAACAGACAGCCAATATTCAATCAATGCAATTAAAAAAAGAAAGAACTGTTATACAAAAAGGATAAGGAGAAATGAGAGACCAAACAAAATCTTGGCAAACACAATACACAAAATAATAATAATGCAGAACATAACAGTCACATGAACCAAAGTTAAGAGTCACTCAGGCAATAAAGGAAATAAGCTAGTAGATAAACTAGCAACAACAATACTAGTTGACAAATATAAAGACATAATAAAGATCCAAGAAAAGAATATCACTAGTAGCAAAACACTGCTAAGATGAAATCAATCCTTTATAGATCTCCCATTCAAAACACTTGGAAGAACTCTGCTTAAGACCAAATGGGCAAGCAAATGGAAAACCCTGAGATGGAACCAGGACTGGCTCACAGTCAGGAAAATCAAAGAGATCGATTGGAACATGACATGGTAAACAATGACACTATTGAAAATAATATCCTTTCAAACAAATCCAGAGGACTACAGAGATAGAACCTTTAGATGAAAGGCATAACTGAACGAACACCCAACCATGATGAACATGAATACAAGAAAGCCAAGTCTGTATGGGAATCCAACATGTATAATCTATAAAAGGCAGGAGAAAAGGACATCCATTCATTTATATATGGATCAAATGAAACAAGACTAAGAGAAGGATTTACAAAATTTCTTATAGAGGAATGTGCTGCTAGAGCAGATAGCAAGAAGCAAACAGAAAACATAAAAGATAGATGGAAACAGCTTTTCAAAGCAATGATCACAATAGGAAAAACATACAGAGCCAACGAAGTGAAATAAATGGACATTATCAGAGGAGTCATCATACACAAGATAAGAAAGACAGTAGAGGAAATCATAGGAAACGAGAAGACTATCAAGATAGCATTAAAAATAGCTACATCACAGTTCTGGCAAGAGAACTGAAAGGTATGGAAATTAAGATGTGAGCTAGTAATAAAGTGGAAAAAATTACAGGAAATCATCAGGAGAGAAAAGAGGGAAAAGGTAAAGAATCACAAGGTAAAAGAGTAGAAAGACACAGTACAAGAGAGCAGGAACCTTCCTTATAATCAGAGATATCTTTATATAGACTTAACCAACTATAGTATAAGAAACATACTTCAAAATGGATACACATCAAACTTAATTTTTTCTATAAATTTCAATGTTAGTGGAGTCATAACATGCTAACATTCACTATTTAGTGGACTATAGCAAGTCGCAGGGTTCTTTCAAATACTGAGTCATTGGTTTTTTCTCTATCTAAATGTATTTCCTCACAATTCAATTTGTATATGTAGGAAAAGTAATTTTTGATTAAATAAAAACTATATGATATGACTTCACCAGCTAAAAAAAAAAAAAGTTTTCTTATAATTCTTATTTAAAATAACAAAATAAATTACATGAAAAAAAGAAACTACAATATTATTTGAAAAAATAACAAAGAGAAAATATATTAAGATTACTTAATAGAAATACTATACTTGTAGATTAATAGTATAGTAAATATACTTCCAGGTTACCATCTGTAAGTTACTAGTTTAATACTACTCAAGAATGGTTCTCACAAATATAGATTATATTGTACAAGATGCATATTCAAAACTATATATATTTAAATACACAATGACCTATCAGATTCTATTATTTGATTATGATATCATAAATTAGGTTACATAGGTTTTAATCAGTTTTAGTACTAATAAATAAGCTACGATATTCTATCACATAGAATATGCACAAATACCAAAAATATTAATAAAGACAATAATAGATTCAGGAATAAATCAGCCTCATATGGAATCTATCTCTTCTCAAAAACTTCAGTCTCATGAAAGGTCTGGGTGACTTCAGTCACACATGCCAATCACAAAAAGTAAGGACGAATATATATTAGAAGATCTTTGATAGCTATCACCAATAGTTATCAGAGATTGAACCTTGCAGGTTATCAATAAAGAGTGATAAAGTTGAATAGTTATGATGGAATATCTGTAGAAACTGACATATTTAGAAAAGATCAATGGTCTTATGTAATAATTAAGGAAAGCTCCTATAAGACTATATTTGAAGAGTGATTAAAAATAGTTACTGGAAGACTATAGACATTAATTTGATTCACCAATAACTAATGAGAGACTAGGTGGAATCACACGAAAACTGAAAAATATCAATGGTCAATTAAATTTTAAGGATTAAGCATGATAAATGGATATCAATTAAGAATGAAACACACTTCATAAGATATGACAGATCTTATAAAGCGAACAACCTCAAAAATAGCTCCTTGAATATAAAAAGAAGTCTCTTGACGGATCTTTGGAATGCCAGGTGGCCTGGACACAGCAGGGCAGCTGATAAATGGTATCCATAATGGATAAAATTAATTAAAATTGAATAGAATAGAATAGTATAGTCTAGAAGATATAAAAATCACTTTTATAAAATTTGCTCTATATATCCACAATCCTTCAATAAAGCCTATTAGTATGACTAATTAAAAAATATATATATAAATACTTTAATACAATCTTAAATTTAAAGAAATATTAATTTTTTATTCTAATATATTACTTATTAATTATAGAAAAGAAAAAATAAAGATATAAACTACTTGAATTCAAATAGAAAAAACAAAGAAAAAAAGTAAATTTTAAATAGAAATAAACAATTGACTTTCTTATATAAAAACTAAATGACAATAATTATGATGATATTTCTGATAATTTCTATTAACAGTATTATTGAAATTTATATAAATAGTTAGGTCTATATCTTCAAATAGAAAACAATAAAAAAAAAATAAAAAACTCTTTCCGCTGATCCTCCTTTTTCCTAAAAATCTCCTTTTTTGACAATTTTTTTTGAAAAAAGCAAACCTGGTCAAATACACAAAGAAAAACAACATATCTTTCAAATAAAGCTACCAAGCTTTTGCAACACACATACAACCAGTCCTTTAGACACATCAGAAAAGAGGTATATATTATTTTACTAATTTTCTTTTACTTTCTTTTCTTAAAATTTTTTAGGAGAAAGAAATAAGACCTGTAAACTGATTCACAGTTAGAAAAAGGAAGCCAATATCAACTTCACACAGCTTATAGCCAGATCAGTGCAGGTTAACACCTTTCTTGACACTACAAGGAACCCAAAAAGCAACTAAGTTTACTCGATAAATCAAGTTACTTCAGTCACTTAAAGGTCCAGAAGAATATCAAAGCTCCCCAAAGACAAGATAGTCTAAATATACATACACACAAAAAACAACATACCTATCCTTCAGCTTATTACGCAAATACAATCATATAAAAGTGAACAAGCAAAACAAGTATACAAATAAAAGCAACAAATAAAACACACACATACACATATAACTTGTGATCTAAACAAGTTGATCACATTCCACACAAACATAATAACAACTTGCAAAATTTGAATAGGATCTTCAATATCAACAAATAAATTTATCAAAATAATACAACAAGGTTTTTCTATATTACCTAATCAAAATATAAATAACAACAACCTCAGAAAGATTTATTCGCAATCCAAAATAGAATAACTAACAAATATAAACAAGTTATCACGTAATTTATTAATAAATCTGAATCAATAGTAGATTTGAATAGAGTATAACGTATATTACAGATTGTCAGCAAGAAAAAAGAGGATATAGTAAACACATTAATCAGTCTCTCAAAAAAACATGATGAACACTCTACTTTATGGGCTTCACAATAACTACTAAAACAAAGAAACTATGAACCCAGTGGACCAGAAGCCTCGTCACCAGAAACATATACTATCCTCGATAGTATTATAGTTAAGATATTAGGAGTAGATGTGATAACCTTTCACAAGGAACAAATCTTAACTCAACACATCATATATCTCTGGCAACAAGGCAAAGAGATCAAAGAAGACCTCCTACAACCCTATATCCAAGATAAGCTCATGGAAATTATCAAAAATCCTGAAATCCAACATAAACCAGAGTGATAGTCAATAAATATTGTTGAACAAAATAGATAATGAATCAACAATAGACAATGAAGTAACAATGATATGTACACAAGAGATTGAAGAACTGGAAGCCCAAAAACTCTAAGAAATAGTAAAAAGACAATGCATTAGTGAACATAGCTCCTATACAACTAGAAATAGAGACATCACACCACCAACAAACTCCTACTTTATAAAAAAGAAAGAAAATTATAGATTAGGTGCAATGACAGTCAATATTCTAAGAGAAATAGAAAATGAAACTAAGACATATCTAAGCAACATTCTTAAACTTCCACAAGAAAAAAAAAACCTCTTACGAAAAGAGTTTATCAATGGAAATGAG
>CAJVPT010006120.1:0-11361 GCA_910592055.1 Acaulospora colombiana
TTTTTATTCAAAGGAGTTTATAAACAAGTAAATGAAGGTAGGAGAGATACATGAAGACAAGCTTCAAGTTGTTTTAATGAAAGTATAAAAACTTTATTAGCAAAGAAGTATAAAACTTTTTGCAAATATCTTTTTTTGTATGTGGTCATAGGATCAGTGGAAAGAGTATGATTAATTTTTATTTAACTTTTTATTTACTTATTCTTACATTGAATAAAATCTCTATATATTATTTTTGCTTCAGAAAAAAATAATTTTTAATATTATACTATTAATTTTTTTAAAACTTTTTTGTTATAAATAAAAGAGAAGTTTCTTAATTATTAAAAATCAAGTTTTTATATAAAAAAAATATTTAAATAAAAAAAAAATAAAATAAAAACAATTTTTAAAATTATTTTTCAAGTTATTTTAAAAAAATTAATAAGACTTTATTAATATAAAAGTATAAAAATTTATTATAAATATTTTTTTATATATTGTTAAAAAATTGTCAAAAAAAGTTTTTAAAATTAAATAATAATAAAAATATTTTTTTTGACTTGTTATCAGGCCAACAAAACTTATTATCTAGATTAAGTAAAATATATAAAAGAGATTATTTCCTTATTTTGATTAGGCTGTAAGACTAAAAAATAAAGAAATGTAAAACACTACCCCTTTTTAGGATTAAGAATCCATTTTTTCAGATGTTAAATAATAAAATTATTATCAACAAGAATCTTTACTATTGACTGTATCTCTTCTATTATTACAAGACAAAAAAATTGTTGAGAATCTGACTTTTTGAATAATGAAAGATGTTTATTAGTAAAATTCCTTTAATTAGGTACAGCTGCTAAAAAATATTAAGAGTTAAACAATATAACTGAAAAGTTACATAAGAATCTAGAATCCACTATCAATTATTTTATTCTTTTACATGGATAAATAAAAAACTAAGACTGAAAAAAAGAAAACATTGAGTAGGATACTGAATCTGAGTAGATGATAAGTATATCAAATAGTTATAAGAAAATAAAACATATTATGAATAAATAAGTTTCTCAAATACTGTAGTTAGAAAAGAAAAAATATAACTTAAAAGAATTGATTTTTAATGAGAAATGATTTATAATAGAGATTTTTTAAAGAATATAAAATATTTTTATTTCTCTTTTTTTCTTTTTATTTTTACATAGCACAATTATGCATTTTTAAATATTCCTTTTTCTTTTTTCTTTCTTTTTTCTTTTTATAATTTCTTGAAATTACTTCTTTGAAAAATAATAAATAATAATAACCTATTAGCAATAATAAATAAATTAGGAGAGTATTTATTCAAAATCTATTGTAAAGCAAAATATTGTTCTCAAAGTTATGCTTAAAGACTAAAGCTCTTTTGAGAATTGAAAGCTATTGACAAGTAAATCAGTATAAGATTTAGTTTAATTATGATATAATTATTTTATGTATCTTTATTGATTTTTATAATGATTAATAAACATATTATGCTGGTCAGACTATGGGTTTATAAAAAAATAATAATAATAACTTATTATAATTTATTTTAACTAGACTTATTATTAATATTTAAGTAAATAGATCTAGTTAAGGATCAAATAATTAATATTAAAGATATAACTAAACCAGCTAATATTAAATTTATAATTTTTTTTTTTTTTTTTTAATAAACAAGACAGACCATTTTATTGAAGTTTAATAGACAAGTACATTCATTTGGAGAGGCTATACTCCAAATAAAATTTAAACCTATCTATTGTTTGATAACAAAATACATTGATAAGGATTCCTGCTGTCTGTCAAATACAATTTCAAGAGGCCAGCATACTCGAAGTGTCATTGGTGGTTTGTCATCCAGAAAAGGTAAAAAAAACAAAGGATGGAGGATGTGTCTAAATCTATGGTCATATATGTAAACTGGATTTCAATGAACTGATTAACTATGAAAAACCCCCTAAAAATAGTTAATTGTAATGAAAGTATATTCGAAAATCTGAATTAGCGATGTGGAGTGAAGATATGTGAATGATGTCATGTGTTCCTTAGTTTTCAGATATTACCACTACTATTCGTAAGTTTAAAAAGAAACTTGAGCCGATAGATAAGTTACTGTGCAACTCATACAGGGGAAAGAAGCTTTCGCTTGAGTCCACACTGTCCAATATTTCTATTGAATGTGCTTGTCATTAATGCACTCCGAGTAGTGATGTTGGTGTGGTGTCCTATGTTATCTTGTGATAACTCTTAACAATATCCATGTGCTGGCTTGTTGGTCATTTTAGATGATATTATTAACTTCCAAGTCAAGTACCGGTGCCACTCAATTTAACTTTATCTAAGGTTGCCTTGGTACTGCGAGAAACTCTTCTATGTCCCTTTGGTAAAATTACTCTCCAGCCAGGTTCTAACTATATACGGGAGCAAATTACTCTTGCTGAACAGAAAGGGGAGATTCTTTAGGATGGTCATCTGTGCAAACAATTTGGTAGATGGGTTGTGGAAGGGAACTTCTCTTGATGTGATTGGGCGATTTTCATTTTCCAAGGTGGAAGGGATTCTATTTTTATAGGAGAAAGGGTTGGAGATAGCTGTGGTTTTTATTTACTTTGAAATAATGTTGTACATATGATGACTTATATATGATAAATGTATTACATACTATATATACTAACTAGCCCATTAAGGGAAACCACACGATGCTCTCTTAATTTTTTCTAAAACAATTTTTTATAAAGTAATCTAGTTATCAGACCATTGCGTTTGCTCTAGCCTGTTCCCAGATTTGGGACTTCAGTGTGATCCGCGGATTCCTCCTCTTATCAAGGTCTCCCGATGATAAGTCTTACCACATATCAGGCCATGCTGTTAAGCATCCCACCAGTATAATGTTTACTCTACTTTGGAACTTCAATCTTCTTAACTTATGGCAACTTCTTGTGATTGGTAAGATCATCAAGGCATCTGGTACCAATCCAGTCTTCATTCCAGTTAACCACGAGATCAGCCCCGTCCTCCTCCATCTTATCAGGATATTTATAAAATACTGATCATCTCACAACACCTGTAGACCAGTCTAATTAGGTAAAAATCAGCTACAAGTGATATTGTGTAACAGCAGATTCTTCCATTTCAGCTATCGGTAAGATAACCAGGTCTACACCCAATGACATTTACTATCACCCAATAGAGTACTGAATTCATTGTGATGTGATATTTTCACTTGACCCCCATGTGATATTGAACATTGGATCTTGTGATTGTGACCTGGAAGCACTACCACTGTGCTATGGATCCACAGGTCAAAATTTATAAATTTTTTGTTTTATTAAACTAATTTATATATATACAGTATATATTCAATAAAATATATTATATTCTTTCATATTCCTAAATAATATTTATTCAAACTTTAAAAAAAAATACTTTATTTTCTTTATTATTATCTATTACATCAAATTAATTCTTATTAACTAATTTTTATTTAAATAAAATATTAAATTAAAATATTCTAAATTAAGAGAATGAAAGTTTTATAATTTATTAAATCAAAAAAGTCTTGAAGTGTTTATAATATATTAGATTAAAAGTCTTTTTCATATATCTTTTTCAATAATATAATTATAAATTTTAATTTTTAATTAATATAAGATCAAAAGTTTCATTTTCATATGGCTTAATTTTAAGCTAGTTTGATCAAGTTTATTAGCAAAGTTTAATATGCAGGTATATCCGACCAAAAGAAAAACAATAGAAAGCTAGTAAACTAATAATAGGTTAGAACCACTTCATGGCCAAGCTATCTTTAGACAGAGACCTAATGAAGGACCATTAGGGTGATACAAAATTTCTTAGAGGGGATTGATGTATGTAATAAATCTATGTTTATTACAGACCATCCAGTCTGTTTTGCTAGTATGTTCGATATTCTACTCTGCTATCTCTATTTTAAAAGAAAAAATAAAGTTAAAACTATACAAACTTAAATAAGGATAAAGATTCTGCATTACAAAAAAAGGCATCAAAAGGAGGAGGGAGAATGGTTTGGTTATGGGTAACTTGGAAATATGCTATTACTATCATATTGATATTATGAGCTGGTTACTTTTCGAGGGCTTCATCAGTTTAGGGTACAATGTCTGTTCCTTCACTACTTTTAGTATTTCTATATTGTGATCCTTGTCTATCAGTTCTTTACCTTTTCCTTCCATATTCTATTCAATATAGAATCTTCTGCAGATATTTTCTGTATAATAATAAGTAGAGGGTTTCGAATGGCTCTAAGACATAGGGAAAAGTAAATGTACATTGGAGGAATTAGGGACCCATTGTTCAACAATTTGTTCTTCTTTACCATTGTGATAAATCCAGTCTAGAAAGGAGAATCTTGATACTTCCAGCATGTACCTTGTTGAACTTGATAAATATCATACTATTTTTCCCAAAGTATGATTATTTGTAGAACTTATTTTTGAATAATTAAGTATAACTTTTACAAAATAATTAATAAATATAATTAAAAAATAAATTTTTATTTTTTATTCTTAAATACTATTAAACTAAAAATCTTGTAATTGCAATCTAAAAGTATCATTATTGTATTATTAACTCATAAGTTAAAAAATATTACCATTATTATTATTCATTTTTTAATATAAGTATTTAATAAATTGTATATTTTAAATACTCTTTCCACTGATCCCTTGACAACATATAAAAAAGACATTCATAAAAAAGTTTTATGCTTTTCTACTAATAAAGTCTTATTACTTTCTTTAAAACTTGAAGAATAACTTCAAGAGACCTCCCAACTCTTCTCTTTTGTTTATATTTCTTTTCAAACAAAAACTTGACTTCTGGTAATCAAAAAAAGTCAAAAAATATCTTTTTTACCTATGACAAGAAAGTTTTAAAAGGAAAAAAAACCAATAGTAAAGTATTGAAAGCCTATATTCTAAAGCAAGTATGCAACTAGAGATTTTGTGCAATGAATGAAAGGCAAACAAAAGTCTAAACCATAAAACTTTCCTCTCTACTATTTCTATTCTCTTAGGGTTGCTCATTTTTCAAAGTTTTTAAAAAATTTTGCCTACTTTACTTGACCCTGAATTTTGGAGTAACACAAAATCGATATAGCTTTTGGTAAAAATAATTGATCGACATGAAACATATTAGTAGCAAAATGTAAACAAGCTCCTACTAATTATATAATATGTTCTAATAATATCATAATAAAGGAAAAAGAAATTACTGGTATAGACTTCTTCACTTCTTCAAATGAAGTGTAACTGAAACAAAAAAATTATAAGGCTATTAGAATAGATACCAAATTTCCTAGATAGTGAAAAGGTGGTTATTTGTTCAAACTGAAACATTCAACTTCTTATCATCCCGGTTAGACAAAGTACTGTATGTAAAGGAGATTATTTGTTTATTCTAGTCAGGCCATAAGACTAAAAAGCAGAGGAATATAAAACATTGTTCTTTTTTAGGATTGAAAATGTATTTTTTCAGATATTGTATAATAATATTACAATTAAGATAAATACCAGTAAAATTACTTTAATTAGATATAATAGCTAAAAGATATTAAAAGTTACATAACAAGATTGAAAAGTTACATAAGAACTTGAGATCCACCATTAGTCATTCTGTTCTGTGTGGATGAATATAAAATCAAAACTAAAAGAAAAGAAGTATTGAGCAAAACACTGGATCTGAGTAGGTGATAAATATCTCAGATGGTTACAAGAAAATAATTAAGATCATGAATAAATAAGTTTCTCAGATGGTCAGTAAAAAGAAGAATATTTTGGAAGGGTTAACTCCTAATGAGAAGAGGTTTTTAGTAGAGATCCTTTGGAGAACATGAAACACTTTTGTTTTTTTTTCTTCCTTTTCATTTTCATGTAGTATAATTGTATATTTTTAAATATACTCTTTTCTTTTACCTTTTATAGTTTTTCAAAATCAGTTTCTTGAAGGATAATAAGTAGTAATAACCTGCTGGCAATAATATATAAATTAGAAGGGTATTTATCCAAAATTTATTACAAAGTAAAATATTATCCTCAAGATTACACTTAGAGGCTAAAGTTCTTTTGAGAATTGAAAACCCTTTGACAAGTAAGTTAGCATAAGTTTTAGTTTATCTATAATACAATTGCTCTATATATTTTTATATATTTTCATATTGATTAATAAATACATAGTATTAGTTTAACTACAGGTTTAAAAAAAAAATAAAAATAAGTATTTAATAAATTGTTATAATTATTAAATTTAATTATTATAGAATTGTTATAAAAGTAAAAAAAAATCCTTTCCATTGATTCTCGGTTTTCTTAAAAATTTTCTTTTTTAATAATTTTATTAGAAAACAAGAGAAGTCAGCTTCACACATACAAGAAACCATTTTTACACACAAAAACCTTTGCTTTCAAGCAAGCTTTATACTACATACAACTAATTGACAAAAAATACTAAGTATATTTAAAGAAAATCTATCTGTTCTATACAAAGTTTCTTTTTTTATTAAAAAAAGAAAAATATAAGAATATTGATTAATAGTAAGCTTTTTGAAATCCAATCTCAACTCCACAAGCTCTTAATCAAGCCAGTGCAAGATAACACTTTTTTTGATATCAAGAAAAGTCTTGCAAACAATAACTCAACTTAAGCTGATAAATTGGTTTAAGCTCAAGATTTATAATACCTAGAAGGATATTCAAGTTTCTTTTGCTCAATAGGATAGTGTTTCAAAACAACACAACAAATGATTACATTTAAAATATATAAAACAAAATTTATTACTTCTGTAATTTCATAATAACAAACTCACATAACAAATATAAACTTTAAAACAAATGTGTTTTGTTTACAATCCTTCATAACATATCTATTTTTATATTTGATAAACAAAGTCAATCATCTTTAAATAAGATTTGCAACAGTAAAACAACAGTAATTAATTTTGTTAACATATAAACTTTAGATTATATTATTTATTAAAACAGTTAATAAGTTTTTCTACATTATATGACCTAGATATATCAATAAAAAGATATAGAATAATACAAGTTATAAAAAAGGAATATAAAATATCAATTATTTAGAACCCTGATCTAAAAGAATATAATATTAGAAAGTTAGAATTAAAGTATGTAACCATAATCTTTATGGATAACATGATATGGGTAGCAAGATTCAAGAAAGATATGAAAGAAAATTGAAAACTGTAAAAGCTTTTTATAAGACCAATGGTTCTCAAATCAATAGTAACAAGTCAATATTTTTAACTATTAACAATTTTAATTACTATTTAGAAAAAGTGCATATAGGTACTGAAAAAAAAGTAATCAGAGAACTTAATAGAACAGAAAAAGCCAGATTTCTAAAAATCTGGATTGGTAATTAAAAAACTACAATTGAACTTAAAGAATGTGTGCTTAAAGAAGTTAACAAAGTTATTAGAGTCCTAAAAAACAAAAAAATAATTAACAAATAGATTCTCTATATTCTAAATATGATAAAATATCCAGAATAGAGTTTAGAATGCAATACAGTATATTGTCTTGAAAAATATGCAATATATCAATAGTAGCATATAGAAAACTTTTCAAGAATAAAAGTATATTATATAGATCCTTATTGAATAGTATAATTAATTATCCAAAGATTCTCAACTTGAAAAGTACCTGAATACTGTAATGAGAAAGTCAAGTCTATATAATAGGCTAAATAATCTAGGACTAGTTGAGATAACAACAATCATTAAACTCAATCAAATATTGGGAGCCACACAATTTATTAACTTGCATATTACTAAGCCACCTATTAGACAAATGTGACTTCTTGCTTCAGGTAACTAAATTAAAAAAAGATATAGAAATAACTTTTCATAGTTGGAAATGGCAAGAAATATTTGATTGCAGTAAAAGAAATAGTTTGATTCAAGAATATTTTATATTATAATAATACAGAAAGGCTATACTATCTTTAAGAAATAATAAACTGATATATTTAAATTAGTTATTAGATTAGGAAAGTATAGAAATAAGGAATTGGTGAATACATAAACTAATACAGAACACAAACAAAGAACCTACCCCATAGTGATACCAGATTATAATCAAAAATCTCTCAAGTGAATAAGTATAACAGCTTATAATAACTTGAAAAAAGATTATATAAAATGGAAACCAAAATATTTCAAAATAAGTTTTTATTAAGACAAGCAATATAAACTGTAAGCAATATGGAGCAACAAGAATGATCAGTTAATTTGAAAAAAATTTAAACAAGCAAAAGAGAAATATAATGTAATAGTATAACACTTCATCTATTATAGTACTAATGATAACCAGGAAACAAAATTACAAAAATACACTGGATACTCAAAAGGATCAAAACAAAACAAATAGTTGTATCATAAAAAGAGATAAAGAAGGAATCTATATAATACCTTATCTCAATAATAGGATATCTACTAGAAGAACAGAAGAATTTAAAATTTTAAACTCCAAAGCAACACTTGAAAATATAATTATAAAAAGAATTTACAAAGATTAATACCTTTTCAAGACTTTTTTTCAAAATAACAAAATAGACCATATGGATATTGAAACTTGGAAAGAAACTATAATTAGAAAAAATATTGAAGAAGGAGTATATCTAGATTAGTTAATAGAAATACTTCAATACAATCTAGGATTTAAAAAAAAACTGATCTTTTATTCTGATGGATTACTTATCATTTATGATAAATAAAAAATAAAAATAGATGCTACATAGATTCAAATAGAAAATACTAAAAGAGAAAGTATATTTCAAACAGAAGTAGATAATTAGCCTTCTTCTATAAAAGCTAAGTTAATAGCAATCCTAATTATACTCCTAATAGTTTTCATTAATAGCACAGTTGAGATTTTATAATTAGTTAGACTTGTACTTTATTACTAAATAGAAGAAAATGAAAAAAGAAGATCCAAAAAGAATATATAAGAGATGATTAAAGAAAAATAATTGGTCTTTATGAATACAAATAGTAGAGCTAACAAGAAAAAAAACAATAAATCTAAAGCTTACCAAAGCCAAAGTACACTTAAATAATCCTTATAATAAAAAAACAGATGTCTTAGTCAAAAAAGCTCTAAAACTTCCATCAATCAAATAGAGAGATCTTAACTTCTATAAGATCATTATAAAGATCTGATGACAAAATAAGACTTTAGATGATTCAATTAAGCAGTTTATCAAAAATATGAACAATAAAACAATAGCTTATTAATAAACTCAACAAAATTTAACAGAGAAAAAATAGAGTCACCAGATTTTAAAACAGCAGGATTATGCATAGAATCTAGTATGGAAAAGAATAAAAAATAGTTATACATGGATATATCCTTTAAAAAATCTTAACAAAAAAGTTTTCTCATCAAACTAACTAATTATGAGCTACCAATATTATATAAATTGACTATAAGAAAACCTGACCTATATAAGTAAATAAAGTATATTGCATGTAGTCAACAGGATAAAACAACAGAACATTTGCTAAAATATTTAGCCTATCAGAATTAACTTTAAGAAGTATAGAATAAAGAAATAGATAGAACTCTCAGAAGCTTTAAAAAGCTTCTACAAAAAAGAAGAAAGAAGAATGAGAAAAAAAGTAATAAACTAAATATTAATAATTAGAAAGAACTAGAAAAGTTTAACAAGTGGATTTTCAGACTAGTGGAACAAATTTCTATAACTAGTTAAGATACTCTAAGTTTTTGTGCTGACCTTGTAAGAAAGAATCTTATTCTAGAAATGTCAGATCTAAAATGTCATGGCAAATGCATAGAAAAAAAAGCTAGAAAATAGATAATAAAGATATTAAAAAGAGTTTGCAATAAAGTTCAAAAAAGAATTTAGAATACAAGATATAAAAAGATTATAGAATAGAAACAAACTCAAGAAATCAGTAAAAAAAACAAGATAAAAAGATCACCAATTTTTTTCAGATCAGAAAACCTTATTCTTAACAAGAAAAGAATACTATTAGAAGAAGGAAAATTAGATGAAAGTCTCAATAAGATTCTTATAAAAGAAGTAGAGTACAAAATAAAGTGATTGAGATTATAAGCCCAATAAGAACATTAAAGAGTAATTTATAGTAGTGACTTGTAGACAATGAAGTTAGCAATTGAAAGGGTTTTTATTTGAAGTAATAAATTATTTCCAAAGTTGTACTTGGAGTTTTAAAAAATTTAAAATAGAGGCAAATAAGTTAGATAGAGATTTAGTTTTAGTGAAACATTTAATAATATAAAGTATACAAATATTTAATAAAGCATACATATCTAGCCTAACTAAGGACTTTAAAAAAAAAATTATTATATATAATATACGTATATATTAATTTTAAAATCTATTTAAATAATAATATATAGAATTTTATAAAATAAATTATATAAATTATATTTAATATTTATTTATTTTTTTTTTTTGAGTACTGTAGCCAGACTATATTGTCAGTTTATTAATCTATTGAAAATATAAATATATTTTCATTTGAACAATATAATATATATTATAGCCAAACTATTATTCTAATCCAACTAACTCATTATAAGTACAAAAGCCTTTAAGTTTAGTATTAAAAACAATATTTTGTTTTACAGTGTCTTTGAATAAAAACCTTTCTAGTTCATTGCATCAGTTGTCATTGTCATATATCTAACTCAGCCACTGGAATACAAAAAACTATAAAAGGATGAGTTGAAGAAAGAGAAAGGAGGATACAGTATTTAAAAATGTTTAAGTAAACAACAAGAAAATAAAAAATAAAAAATTAAAAAAAAAGATTTCTAGCTTCCTCCAAAAAACCTATTTCTCAAGATTTCTTCTCAATAAGAAATATTTGATTAGGATATTCATTCTTTTCTTGACTATCTAAAGAACTTATCTATTCTTGATCTTGATTTTCTTCTTATATATTATCTAAGAAAACTTATCACCTAGTGAAAGCCTTTACTTTCAGAATATACTTGGTTCTAATCTTTTTTAAGTAGTAATTTTTTATTTACCTGTAATAGAGAGGTAACTTATGATAAATTTCAGATTCTTATGTAATTGTGCTATATTGTTTCAGTATGATACCTTTTAGTAACTATATTTAGTTAAAGGTATTTTACTGATATATATTTTTTATTATCCAAAAGACTTGATTCCTTAACAATTCTTTTATTTTGTAATGATAGAAAAGGTTTGAATAGAAATAGAAATTTTTGTTAATTATGATATCTTTTAATAACTTCTAGAAAAATATATTCTTCACTATAATTAAAGTATTGAAACAAAGTATGAAATAGA
>CAJVPT010006121.1:0-11358 GCA_910592055.1 Acaulospora colombiana
ATCTAAAGCTTATCAAAGTTAAGATCTTTCCATTTGATTGATGAAAGTTTCAGAACTTCTTTGACTAAGACATCTACTTCTTTATTATAAGGATTATTGGAATGAGCTTTAACTTTGATAAGCTTTAGATTTAATGTTTTTTTCTTTGTTAGCTCCACTATTCGTATCCATAGAGATCAATTTTTTTTTTTTAGCCATCTCTTGTGTATTCTTTTTGGATCCTCTTTTTCTATCTTCTTTCATTTAGTAATACAAGTCTGGCTATCTGTACAAATCTCAACTGTGCTATTAATAGGAACTACTAGAAGTATAGTTAGGATTGCTAACAACTCAGCTTTTATAGAAGATGATCAATTATCTACTTCTGTTTGGAATCTACTTTCTCTTTCAGTATTTTCTATCTGAATCTACACACATCCATTCTCATTTCTTCTTTACTATGATTGATCAGTGATCCATCAGAATAAAAGATTGGCTTTTTCTTAGATCCTAGATTGCATTGAAGTATACCCATTAACTGATCTAGATAAACTTCTTATTTAATATTTTCTTTGATTATAGTTTCTTTCCATGTTTCTATATCCATATGGTCTACTTTGCTATTTTGAGAAAAAGTCTTGAAAGAATACTGATCTCTATAAATTCCTTTTATAATTATATTCTTGAGTGTTACTTTGGAATTGGGAATTTTTAGATCTTCTGTTCTTCTAGTAGATATTCTTCTATTGAGAAAAGATATCATATAAATTCCTTCTTTATCTTTTTTAATAATACAACTATTGTTTTATATTGTTCCTTTTAAGCATTCAGGATATTTTTGTAATCTTGTTTTCTGGTCATTATTGGAACTGTAACAGATAAAGTGTTTCACTATTGTATTATATTCCTCTCTTACTTGTTTTAATTTTTCCCAAATTAACTAATCATTCTTGCTACTCTATACTGTCCATAGTTTATATTGCTTGTCTTAATTAGAACTTAATTTAAGATATTTTGATTCCCATTTTGTACAGCCTTCTTTTCAAGTTATTGTGAGTTGTTGTACTTGTACTTTTGAGAGGTTTTTAATTATAAGCTAGTACTACTCTGGAATAGATCCTTTGCTCATGTTTTGTATTAGTTAAAGCATTCGCTAATTCCTTATTTCTATACTTCCTGATCTAATAACTGATCTAAATATACCAGTTTAATTTTTTTTAAAAATGATATGGCTTTTCTGTATTCTTCTGATGTAAGGTATTCTTGAATCGAACTATTTCCTTTACTCTATTCAAATATTTCTTGTTATTTTCAACTATGAAAGGTTATCCCTATATCTTTTGTCAATTTAGTTACCTGGAGTGAGAAGTTGCCTTTATTCGATAAGTAGCTTAATGATTTGCAAGTTAGTAAATTAAATGGCTCCTAATATTTGATTTGTGCTTGCTTGAGTCTAATAATTGTTGTGATCCTAACTGGTTCTAGATCATTTAGCCTGTTATATAAACCCATTATTTGACTTTCTTGTTGTAGCATCCAGATACTTTTCAAGTTGAGAATCTTTGGATAATGAATTATACTATTTGGTATAGATCTGCATAACATACTTTTATTTTTGAAAAGTTTTCTATATACTGCTGTCAATGTATTGCATATTTTCCAAGACAATATACTATGTTGCATTCTAAATTCTATTATAGGTATTAATATCCTATTTGGAATATAAAGGATCTATTTGTCAATCATTCTTTTGCTTTTTAGGGCTCTAGTAACTATGTTGACTTCTTTAAGCACACATTCTTTGAGTTCAATTGAGGTCTTTTGGTTGCCAGTTCAGATTACCAGAAATTTGACTTGTTCTGTTCTATCAAGTTCTTTAACTACTTCTTCTTCGATACCTGCATATACTTCTTTTGGATAACAATTAGGGTTGTTGATAGTTGCAAGTATTGACTTGTTACTATTGATTTGAGAGTCATTAGCCTTGTAAAAAGCTCTTATAGTTTTCAAGATTTCTTCCATATCTTTCTTGAACCTTGCTATTCATGTCATGTTATCCATAAAGGCTATAGTTACATGCCTTGATTCTAACTTTCTAATGTTATGGTCTTTTAAATTGAGTTCCAGGTAACTGACATTTTGTATTCCCTTTGAGTATTATTCTGAATTTTGTAAAGTAGGGGATCATAAAAAATTTATCAAAGTAAGGGTGAGATAGTTTCTTCTTAATCAATTCCATCTTTTATTATTATAGGTTCTATAAGATCATTCTCAAATATAATTTGAAATTCTCTGTTTTGGAATAGATGTATCATAATCTTAATAAAGCCTTTTGGAACTTTAATTCGTTCTATTGCTTTAACTAACATTTTTAAACTAATAGTATCATAGGCTTTGGCTATATCCTGAAAAAGTATTCACAATTTCTTCTTGTTTTTTTTAGCATTTTCACAGATATTGTTGAGAATTTGAATAGGTTCTGCTGTACTTTCTCCAGTTCATTCTGTATAGTTGGGCCCTCTGAGAATATTATTGACTTTACAAATTTTACCCATCTGATTGATGAGAATTTTAGTAAAACATTTTCTTGTGATTTCTAATAGAACAATGGATTTGATATTTGTAAGTTCACAATCCCATGACTTTGTTTAGCTATTGTATATATATGATTTTGTTTCCAATAAATTGGAGTGACTTCCCATTTCAAAAAGTTGTTGAGCATTCTTCTCAAGAATTCCTGTCCTTTCTGGCTTAATTTCTTAAATATTTAATAGCTAAATTGTAATTAGCCTGGAGCTTTATTATTTGGAAGTGTACATAATGTTTCATTTAATTCCTCTTGGGAGATTAGTTTCAATAATTTTTTATACCAAGCTTCTTGTATGAATTCTTTGGGCTTGTATTTATCCTTCCAATTCTCTGATAGACTGTCATAACTAGAATTTCATTTTTTGAATGCCTCTATATAATACTTTCTAATCTTTTCTTCAATTTCACTTTTCTGTGTTGTGATGTATTTGATATTGTTTTTCTTGATTTTGATCCTATTGAGTACAATCTTGCTTCTAATCTAATTTGTTAGGGAGTTAACCATTCTTTTTTGGTTGTGTTGTAGATCTCCACACCTTCATTCTAGAGTTGCCTTGATTGCATCTCTTGTCTTTTTGGCTTCTAACCTTTGACATATGAATTTTAATTCTCTATCGTATCTTGGATATCTTTTTTTAGAGTTCTCCAGGACATATTGAAAATACTATATTGCACACAGATATTTTCAATCTGGTAATTGGGCTTATAAATAGTATTATATTTTTCTATAGCTAAGCTAAGGGTCTATAGATTAGCTATATCTTTTGATGTTTTTGCCTTGTTAAAAAGCCCTTTTAGTCATAAGGCTTTTCTATATTCAACAAACTTGAGATTGTACTTATGTTTTCTTTCTTCATTTGGAGCTATATTTTTAGTTGCAAGTTTGTTAAAAGCTGTTTTACATAGCAGTTTTTCAAAGTTTTCCAAAACTTGTTTGCCTGAGTTTCTCTTTTCTTATAATTTTTTTCTTCCTGTAGCATGGATTCAAGAATTGCTTTAAACTTGTGATCCAGACTTTCTTGATATGTTTGCCATTGTACCGGGGATAATCCCTTTATGTCTATTCATTTTTGAGTATCTGTAAAAGGTTTATTGACTCCACTTCTTGTGAACAGGTTTTTATTATGAAGCATGATTACTAGTATAATATGGTCACTTCCCATAATATCTTTTATATCTTGATTGTTGAAATGGAGTAAAAAATAGCTTGCAAGATTATATGATATCCAGATATAATCTATTCTGCTACTGCTTGTTGAGTCCCATCTTGTCAGAGTTTTGTTTTTTTTTTCTCATGTAACTTATATATCTATAAATTTCCATTCATCTAGAAAGTTGAACAATGGAATTTCTGAATACTATAATGGTTTAAACATAGATTTGGAGAAGGTTTGTCTATCTTTTAATAGGTTGTAAACTGCATTGAAATTTTCTATCACAACTGTGAGATAACCTAGCCCATACTTTTTTTTAATGAGGTTTATTAATTTTTTCTATACCTTTTTGTTTTTTTTTTTGTCTGATGGAATATAAATTTGTATATTATAAAATTTTTTTCATTTCATAAGCAGGTTTACAGCAACTATATACCTATCTTCTTCTTCTACAGATGCTACTTTCTTTTCTAGGTCTTTTTTGATCAAAAGACTAACTCCTACTTCAAATAGTGTTTTATTGTTGATATTATAGAAATGATTATAGACTTTTTGATTGTTGAAGGCCCATTATATATTGGTTTGAGTTAATTTTATTTTATATAATCCTAGTATATCTATTTCTTGTTCTTGTATTTCCTCAATAAGACTCTGTTGATTTGTCTTATCTGTAATATCTTTAACATTATATATGCCTATTTTTACCACTTTATTAGAAATTGCATCCTCTTTGTTGTTTGTTTCTATTATTTTATTTGAACTTGGCTATTTAAAAATGTTTGTCATTCCTCTTGTAAAAATGATGTTATATCTAAATTATTATTATATTCTATTATATTATTAAATTCATTTGATTGTCTTTTGCTCTTGTTCATTGTGAATGTTAAGGAGGAACTAGGCTCTTGCTCCTTATGATTGTTATGAACAATTGGTATGCCTTAGAAGTGGTTTGCTCCTTTATTGCCATGTTTAGGTCTTTTTAAGGTTGATTGTTCTTTTAATCTATCTATTCTATTATTTAATTTCTTGAGATTTGCTAAAATATGATTCAAGGGATCTTGTGAGACTTCTACTTCTGATTCTAACTCATCTCTTATATTTCTATAATGATTGTATCTTTGATTTATCAGTTTTCTATTGCTTTCTGTTACAGGATATCTACTGGGTCCGTTAGTTTCTTGTTATATCCTTCTATTATGATAATATATAATTTGTTTTCAGTTTGTTTAACTCTGATTTATATCAAAGGTAGATGTGAATTTTATGGATTCAGTGTCTGATGGCATATATGTGACTAAATCCACATCCATTTCTACTTTCCTATATAAAAGGATCTTTAGGTACATAGCATACTTTTGCTTGAGTACCATTTAATACCTTGGTTACCCAATTAGTATATATTTTGTTTGTGCTTAGAAGTCATACTGAGTTATAGTTTCTCTCAATCAAAATATCATTGATTTCTCTATTACTTAATTTTGATTTTGAGAAAATGGCTCTTGACATTTCTGTATCGATTGGAGTCATCCACTTTGCTTCTGGATCGAGATTGAGATATTTGTGCCACTTTATATATACCTTGACCCTAAATTTGATATTTATCTTATAGATATGGATGTTTTGAACCTTTCTATATTTTTTAAGATATTCAGCTATATAATGTTTGCTCATTTTTTGATCCATATCGATCAGGCAGATATGCCAGATAAGAGTATTTTCTTTAATTTTAGTTTCACAGAAGATTTTTTTATTAAGGTCTCTTCTAGTTTTGTGTGTATTATTCATGGCTTGTGGATTTATTTATTAAATGGTAAAGTTGTCTTCTTTTCAATTTGTTTCCTCTATACATTTTAGGATGTCTTCTTTCTCTTGTACCCAAAAGGTTAGCCATTCATTTCTATTGATGAATTCCTTCTTCAGAAGGTTTCTTTTTTCTTGTGACAATTTTAATATATTACCTAAATAAGCCTTGATTTTCTTTTCAGACTTCTCTAGGATATTAGCAGTCATTGCTTCAAGTCTATAGTTTTCTTTTTTCTTTATGAAGTATGGATTTGTTGATGGAGCTAGTTCTCTATTTCTAGTTGTATATGAGCTATGTTCACTTATGCAATGGTTTTTGATTTTTTTTTTGAAGTCTTAGGGAATCTAACTCTTCTTGTTCTTGGGCACAAGTCATTGTGGTTTTATTATCTATTGTTGATTTACTGTCTATCTGTTTGATTATTTTCATTGGTTAAAGTTTGGGTCTATATATTTCTTCTGGATTTTTGATAATTTCCAGAAACCTCTTTATATAGGATTGAAAAAGATCTTTTTCATTACTTTTTCCTAGTTGCCTAAGATGTAGTAAGTATTGAGTTAAGATCTGTTCTTTGTGAAAGATTGTTTCATTAATTTCCAGTATTTTGGCAATAATATTGTCTAGGACTATATATGTTTCAAGTAATGCAACTATTTTTTTATTAAATTTGATTCCTTTTTGTTGTAGCAGTTGTTGAGAGGCCAAGCTTGACTAAGGTATCCATTATATCCTCTTCTCTTTTGTTTACTATTTATAGTATTCATTGAGCTCTATTTATATTTGCTACTATATTATTTATATTATGTCATGTGTTTTATTATTGGATCTACTGTTTTGACGGATTTACTTTTGTTTACTTGTTTATCAAATATATTATTTTGGCATCAAACTTTTAAGTTTATCCATTATTGTTGTATTTTGATTAATTAATATAGAGCAAATACATATTTACTAGTTGTTTACCTATTTGTTGTTTAGTATTAATCTATTGTTTATTATTTTGTCAATCTGTGTGGGGTACCTAATTGTATGGGGTACAACTTTGTTAATGAGCTTAGGGCATACAGTATATTATATTTGTTGTATTAAGAGATATGTTATATAAATGTTGTTTTTGTTTGAGTATACTATGAAGACATGTACGTGTTTTATATTACGTATCTATTGTTTATATATTGCAACTTATTTGCTATCTATATTCTTTAGCAGTTGCTCTTGAATTCCTGATGTCCACTTGGGTCTTTGTAACTTTTGAGTTTTAACTGGTTTACCAATTAAAACTACTATATTATAAAGGTTCCTTCTAATGTTTAGAAAGGTGTTAATCTGCATTGGCCTGGTTAAAAGCTAGGAGAGTTGATGTTGGGTTCTTTGGCCTTACTGTGATTCAGATTTTCTTTCTTGTCTTTTTTCTTCTCAAAAATTTTAGTAGAGTGTAATACTATTGTGAAAAGTATGTACTTCTTTATTTGTTGACTATTTGTTAAGCCTTGTATGTATCTTTTGAGAAGGGTTGCATAGTTGTTAGCTCTTGTAGATGCTGTTGAGTCAGGTTTAGTGTATTTTGTTTTTTTTCCAAAAATTATCAAAAAAGGAAATTTTTAAGAAAAAAGAGGATCAGTAGAAAGAGTTTTTTCTCCTCTCTCTTATTACTCTCTGAAAGTATCATGGCTATGGAATAAGTAACTCTTCTATTGAAATAGAACCTCAAGAACTCACACTACTCTTGAAAATATAACCATTCTTCCATTCCAAAATCATTCCAGGCTTTTTCCATTCTAATTCAAATGGTTTTTTCACCTTCGTATAATACAAAATACTATCAAACTCACACTCTTTCTCTGAACACACTCGGTATTGGTGATAGGTTGTAATCATTAGGATCAAAAGAAAGATATACTTCTCCTTTCTTGAAACTAGCAAGTCTATCAAGGCATGTTAGTTGGGAGGACTCTGAAAAAATTGAAAATCCAATAAGGGGTATCTAGTTTTTTCTAGATAGTAGTAGTAATAGAAATTTAATTCAACTGAATATCTCTGGACAACAAGCCACACAGTAAATCTATTAAAAGTCGGGTTTTAGGGAGTTTAGTGATATAAATAATATATGGTTCCACATAACAACCTTTGTAATCTCTACATTAATTTGTATGTTATTTTATCAAAGTCAATAAATATGACTGAGTTGCTATTCCAAAAAAAAAAAAAAGATTAATTTTTTTTTTTTGGATTTAATATTATATTGAATTATTTTTATTAGATAATCTTGATATACTTCTTTTTTGATATTTTTCCTAATAATGATTTTTTTTCAATTTCAATATTTATATAACTTATTTTGTAATTTTGAAAAATAGTTTTTAAAAAACTTTAGATATTGTAAATTACTTTTTAATCATTTTTTTAATACTATTTTGAGAGTTGAAATTTTTAATTCTTGTATTCTTCTAATAGATTTTTTTATATTATAAAATATATATTTTCTTTATACTTTTTTTTATAATAAACCTATTTTTTTATATTAATAACTCTTTTCGCTAATTTTCTAACTATACACAAAAAAGATATTTACAAGAAATTTTATACTTCCTTACTAATAAAGTTTTTATACTTCCTTACTAATAAAGTTTTTATACTTTCATTAAAACAACTTGAAGCTTGTCTTTACCTATCTTTTCTATTCTTCCTTACTTGTTTATAAACTCCTTTGAATAAAAACTTGAGCCTCTAGTGATCTGAAAAGACTCAAATATATACTTCCTCTACTAAAGGCAAAAATATTTTAGAAAATAAAAAGATTGACAAGTAGAGTATCACCTTACAGAGCTGAAAGTAACAGAAAATAGAAGTTTTGTTGATAGGAGAAGGCTTACTATCCATCTTCTTATACTTTTCTGTTTTCTCTTAAAGTGTTCATTGTTTTTTGTAGTTTTCCTGGAGAATTTTGCCTATCTCAGTTTAACCCTTAATTTTTGATAGCATAATGTTATTAGGCTTTTGATTGGTTGACACAAAACATATTAGTAACTAAATGTAAACAAGCCCCTACTGATCACCTCACATGTTCCAATGATATTATTAGTAATTGAAAGAATTGCTTGATACCTTATGTCTGTCCACTTATTAAATTGGGGTAACCTACAGATTAAGTTCTATAAGGTCATAAAATACAAGTAATAAGTTTCCAGATAGTGAAAAAGTTGATATTTATTCAAGCTGAGATCTTTCTCTTCTATCATTTTGATTAGACAAAGTTCAAGATCAAGGTTTTCTTTTTATCCCAGTCAAGCAATAAGACTGAATGATCTCTAGTTTATACTGAGCTTCAACCCTTTGATTACAGTCAAAAATGCATTTCCCAGAAGTTATTAAAGGACATTACAATCAACAAGGATTTCTATTGCTTTTAAGATCCTTTTACTATTACAAGGCAAAAGGATTATTGGGAATTTGATCATTTGGATAAGGAAAGATATATATCAGTAAAATTCCTTTAATTAGGCATGGCTACTAAAAGATATTATACTAAAACAACATGATCTAGTTCTTACTAGATCATATAAAAACCTGGAGTCTATTATAAGTCATTTTTCTATTACAGGTGAATAAAAAATCACTGCCTAAAGAAAGTTGGAATCAAGTGTATTCTGGAAATAAAGGTTTCTACTAGATAATAAGTCTCCTTAGACAGTATACAAAAAGAAAATCATGATCAATAATAGTTAAGTTTCTCAGACAGTTAGGAAAAGAAAGAATATTTTAATCAAATATTTCTTATTGAGAAGAGGTCTTGAGAAGCAGGTTTTTGAAGGAAGCTAGAAATATTTTTTTTTCAAATTTTTATTTTTTTATTTTCTTATTGTCTGTTTAAACATTTTTAGATATCCCTCCTTTCTTTTTTTCAATTCATCCTTTTGTAGTTTTCTATATTACAGGGGCTTGGTATGACATACAGCAGTAACAATCTGCTAGTAATAATATAGTAAACTAGGAGGGTTTTTA
Source organism: Acaulospora colombiana (assembly GCA_910592055.1). Lineage (NCBI taxonomy): Eukaryota > Fungi > Glomeromycota > Glomeromycetes > Diversisporales > Acaulosporaceae > Acaulospora > Acaulospora colombiana. The sequence continues at coordinate 9,529 of CAJVPT010006121.1, forward strand.
CTCAAAGACACTGCAGAACGAAATATTGTTCCCAAGGCCAAATTTAGAGACTTTTATACTTATAATGAGTTAATTAGATTAGAATTAATAGTTTAGTTATAGTATATATCATGTTGCTCAAATGAAAATATACTTATATTTTTAATTGATTAATAAACTGACAATCTAGCCTGACTATAGGTACTCAAAAAAAAAAAACTATTTTTTTATATCATATCTTTTAAATATTCAAAATATTTTTACAAACTAGCCTTCTAATTATTATTAGTAATACAAAAAATAAAATGTATTACTATTGTTTTGTATTTTTTTATTTATGGTTTAGTTTTTTTCAAGTTTTTTTTTTTTTTTTTAACTAGTTTAACTGACAGAACAAACTTTATTGAGTTTTTAGTAGTATTAGATTATATGTGCAATTCATATAATCTTGATTAAACTACCTATTCTAGTTAAATACACCAATTTTATTACATAGTGATATCATTTTCGTCAGTTGCCCTGATTTGCCAAGACTATAGTATTCCAAAGATTTACTATAGACTTCTTATTATTAATCTTCAAGGGGCTTATATTCTATATTCCTTAGTAGGATTTATTTTACTGCTTGATAATCATATATATCATGAATGATTCCTACCATGTTTGGGTTTTCTGTAGGTTAGTTAAAACTTAAATAGTACAAACCTCCAGTCATATTCTTGCTATTCAGGTAATTCAATAGTGTTACATAATTGGATAGCATATAGCCTTCCATTGCCTTATTTTTAACCACTTTTATAAGTTGGCCTATAGGGTTTCCCTTAATTGTTACTTTTTGAATTACTTCTTCCAAATTTCTAGTCCATCTCTGCAGTTTCCAATATGGTACTAACATTAATTATCAGCCTTCACAATAACTGTTTACTTTGGTAGCTATTGGTTTCTTGACCATAAAGATCTTCTATTAATTATTGTTACAGCCTGTTACATTTCAACAGGTATAAGCAACTGAAGTCTTCCTTATCTTCTATAGGGTATATTTTTGACAAAAAGTGAATGTCCTTCCTATATTCATTAAAAGACTTGAACTGATCATCATTTTTTCTTGGCTTGTCTTTGGATCTTCACATATTTCAAATAGCAGATTTATCAAAGATTTTCTTAACATTAAAACTGATCAAGGCTTGAATGGCCTAAGTTTTTTACTATGGTCAGATTATGAAAATCTATAGGTTATTTGTGAGTATAAAGATATATATAGTAATAAGTATATATCTTATACAATGTAACCTATATATTGCAAAAACTGTTTTCAAGTAAAATTGAATCAGTAACTCGCAGATGATGACCTGGGAGTACATTCACTGTACTATTGACCCATAGATCTTTTTTTCAAGTTATTTGATCTGACTTATTTTTTATTACTATATACAATACAATACAACTCTTTCCGCTGATCCTTTGACCACACACAAAAAAGATGTTCGCAAGAAGTTTTAATACTTCTATGTTAATAAAGTCTTACTACTTTCTTTAAACCAACCTAAAAAGTTCTTTTAGAACTCTCTTACCATCCCTTCCCTCTTGTCTACAATCTCTTTTGAATAAACTGAACTCTTGTGGCTTGAAAAGTTCAGCTCTTACCTTTACTACCTATGGCAAGAAAGTTCCTAAAGGGAAAAGGATCAATAGTAAAGTACCTTCCATTTCTTAGTTATGGTGGAGATAACAGAGGTTTAAAACCAGACAAAGGACTCAACTTTTACCCTTTGACTGGTGTTATGGCCTCTTAGAGCTATCTTTTTCATGACTTCCTGGGGAATTTTGCCTACCCTAGCTTGACCCTGAAAT
>CAJVPT010006122.1:0-11357 GCA_910592055.1 Acaulospora colombiana
AAGCAATTACTGTCTGCCTTAAGGAGAGCTTTATCTTCTCTTCAGGTTTACTAAAGTTGAGAAACCATTCTTCTTCCATGGAATAATCCAGATTGCTATTATTTTGGATCTTGCATAGAAGTGGATTGTAGAAGATTCTCCATAATAATGGAGAAATTATTTCTCCTTGATCTATTCCATCCCCTGCCACTATTGGATTAGATAGTCCATTAGGAAGAATAATACTACAGTTTCTGTTTTTGAAGAGATCTATTATAAGCTTCTTAATAGATATAGGAATTCGAATCTGATTTATGGCCTTTTCGAGTATGTACAAGGATATTGTGTCATATGCCTTTACAGTATCTTGAAATAAAATCCACGGTTCTTTTTTTTTTTCTAGCCTCTTCACAAATATTGTTCAGCAAGTGAATAGGCTCTACTATACTCTCTTCTTGTAGCCTGGCAAAGTTTGGTCTTTTTAAAATTTTGTGTTGCTTACAAATTGCTGATAGTCAATTGGTAAGGATCTGGTAAAGCATTTTTGGGTTGTTTCTAAGAGAATAATGGGTCTTGTATTGCCCAGGTCACATTTTCAAGGCTTGGATTTGGGAATAGGATAGATACTACTGCTTTTTCATTTCTTTGGTATTTGACCTGTACTTAAAACTTTATTGAAAAGAAGATATAAAGTTTTTTTTCCTTTAGTCCTTAAGTGTTTGAGCATTTTGTAACTGATGTATGAGGGGCCAGCAGCCTTATTGTTTGAGAGAGATTGCAAAATAGCTTCGAGCTCATCTACTTTAATTTTTTCTGTTAGAGGTGAATACCATATTTGGTCGATCTATTCTTTGGGTTGATATTCTTTTTTCCAGGAGGGGTCTAAATTCTCAAAATTAGCATTTCTTTTTTTTGAATGCTCTTTTGTGATATTCTTTAACCTTGCTTCTAATAGTTTGAGGATTGATTACAATATATTCTTTCCCCTCCTAATTTGTAGTTAGCACTCGGTCTAATGTGATTCTAAGTTTTATATGATTTAAGATTGAGCTCAGCATCCACTTCTGGTTGAATCTAAGATCATTACATCTATTATCCAAAGCCTCCTTGATTTGGTTTCTGATATGGAGACTTTCTTTTTTCTTGCATATCATTCTAAGGATACATTCTATTTTAGTAATTTTCCTCAGTTGCTCTGGAATTTCTTCTTGCGATTGAGGAGGTACTAATTCTTCATCAAGGGATTCATAGGCATCTTGTAGATTCTGAATGGTCTTCTTTATATTTTCTATGTCATTTGTGGTCTTCATATCCCAGTTAACCTGGATTTTCTTTAGAAGAAAGTGAATCTTATTGGCTTCTCTGTAGGTTTCAAAATTCTTTTTTGGGATTATTGATTCTATCTTGACTTCTTTTTTCCTGTTGGGAGTGAAATAAACTCTTTTTTTCTTGAGGCACTTGTATGCACCCTTAATAATTATGATTTTGAGTTCTTGCCAGACCTTTTCGAGCTCTTGAGAGTTGTTCTCAGTTTTATACCAGGAGGCCTATGTATCATTTTCAGGAAGCTTGCGTTCTATCCAAAGTTTGAATTTTTCTCATTGTTCTATAGTGGAGTTGCCTGAGTCTGGTATTTTTTTACCTTTTGTTCTATTTTGCTCTTGTACTTGATTTTTGTGCAGATTGTTTGTTGTCATTCTTATTAATAACAGGGTATGGTTACTATCCAATAGTGTCTTCACTGGAATATTTTTGAACTCGTATATGTTGTTTAGGCTAATTTTTGGTGGTATTCAGATATAGTCGATTCTGCTGTATAATGAATTATTTGTCCAAGTGAAGGTGATATTCCCTTCTTTTTCCCAGGAGTTTTAAACATCGATGTAGTTCCAGTCTTCTAGGAAGTTGAAGAGACCTATTTCAGCTTTTCTGTATCTTGGGATTGTTTTATCTATAGGTGATGATTGATCCACTATTGAATTGACAACTGCATTGAAGTCACTCATAATTATAACTTTGAAGTGGTTCCTTTGCTTATCTAGAACCTTGTTTTGAAGTAGCTATTGTAGCTGTCTACTTTCAGCTTTCCCATATGGCAAATATACTTGATAGATATAGAGTTTGCTTCTTTTTGATAGGAAGTTGGCTCCTATTATATGTCCTTTTATTCTTTCAATTGATTCCAACTTTTTTTCGATATTTTTTCTGATGAGGAACCTTATTCCAGACCCTTTGGGTTTCTCATTATTACAGCTGTGAAAGAATTTATACATTTGTTGTAGGTTAAAGACAAAGTCTACTGTTTTTTCTGTAAGTTTAGTTTCACAGATCTCTAGGATATCTATATTGAGATCTTGTATGAGTCTAAATAATCTTTATTGCTCAAAACTAGTGTTGATGCCTCTAATATTATGTGTACCAATAGTAATAGTATTGCCTAGTGTGGAGCTGTCAATGTTATAGTTCTTATATAGTGTTTGTTCTTTATCTAGTTTATTAATGGTATTCTTTTTAATCGTACTAATGAAATCATCAAGTGGTATAGCATGTATTGTATTAGGAAGAGTTGTATTAGTTTCTGTTATTGTTTCTATAGTTACTCCTTTTTTCCAGAATGAGTTTGATTCCTCTTATGCATCAGACTCTCTCCTGGTGTATCTTGATTGGACTAATGCTTCTTAGGAGCGATTATTCCATCAACTTCTTCTTACCCTATTCTAGTTACCTGTTTTTTTCTCAATTATGTTTATCCTATTATTTAATTGCTTGAGATTGTGTAAAATCTGGCATAAGGAATCTTGATCACTTTTACTTTCCAGATAAGGGCTTTGCAACCTATTTTGCAAACTTCTTCTTTTGTTATGTTGATTGATTGGCTCTCTGTTACTACCAGTAGCAAAGTGTCTAGGGTGTCTGATGCAGTGTATTCTTCTCTATTGCTTCTTTCATGCCTTATTCTATTATTGTTTCGCTACCTAAACTGTTTCCAATTTTTGAAACTATGATATCTTGCTAAGTTAGAAGTAGACTCTATTGATTCATTATCTGATTATGATTTAGGTGTTGATTCATTATCTATTTCTATGTTTCTGGATCTGAAACTTGTATTTCTATCTTCATTTTTGGAATTCCATTTTTCTGTTTTGGATGTATGTTTGATACTCCATGAGAGGTAATATCCCTGTAAAAAGATATGTTGTTTGCATGCCTTATTTCTTTCTTTTTTTGTCTTAAAGCAAACTACTGTAAAGTTACGCTTCTTGAGTGTATAAGGATTTTTAGGTATGTAGCATGCCTTAGCTTGTGTACTATTTAATGCTTGGGCTATTAGACTAGTGTAGGTTTTGTCAATACCCAGGAGTCTTGCTGAGTTGTTGTTTCTTTCAATTAATATCTGATTGATTTCATTATCACTAAGTTCAGACTTGGAGAATATAGCTCTTGACATTTCTATACTGATTGGAGTTATCCAAATTTCTTCAGGATTTAGGCTGAGATATTTGTGTCATTTGATATAGGCTTTCACTCATGGTTTTGTATTCACCTCATAGATATTAATGTTTTGAACTTCTCTATATCTTTTTAGATGTGCTTTTATGAGGCTCTTCATGTTTTTCTGATCCACATCTACCAAACATACATACCAGATAATATTGTCTTCTTTGGTTTTGGATTCCTGAAAAACTTTTCTGTCTTTTGTTTCTTATGAGTGGTCGATGGTGTTATATTTTGGATGGTGAAGTTGTCTTCCTTCCAGTTGACTTCTTTAATACATCTTATGACATCTTCTTCCTTTTATACCCAAAAAACTAATCACTTATTTCCATTGATAAATTCTTTTTGTAACAGTTTCTTTTTTCTTGTGGAAGTTTATAAGCATTGCTTAAATATGCCTTGGTTTCATTTTCTGTTTCTCCTAGAATGTTGACCGTCATTGCACCCAATCTATACTCTCCTTTCTTTTTAATGAAGTATGGATTTGTTGATGGTGTCATATATCTATTCCTGATAATATAAGAGCTATGTTCACTAATGCATTGTTTTTTAACTGTTTCTTGGAGTTTTTGTGATTCCAGTTCTTCGATCTCTTGTGTACATATCATTGTTACTTCATTGTCTATTGTTGATTCATTATTTTTTGTTTAACAATTTTCAGTTATAAAAAATTGACTTTCAGTTATAAAAAATTGCTAATGAGTTATAAATTGACTTTCAATTATAAAAATTTGACTTTTGCTTATATAATTATGTCCTTTAATCTAAAGTCAGGAAAGGACATAAATCCTTTTTGGTTATATAATTATGTTCTCTAACCTAAAGTTTGGAGGGGACATAAATTCTTTTCAGTTATAAAACTTTCAGTTATAAGACATAATATTAGACTTTAGAGACCTATTTTTAGAAACAGGTATATGAGTGTAGCACTGAAACATTCCCTTTGTTCCTTGATTTTATATGTTTTGTAGTAAAGAAAAATTCTACTTGAGTAGAGATCTTTTGTGAATATCTAGTCTTGACTAATCTCGACATAATCTGATGTATTGAAGAAAGTAATGTTTGTTGTGTAGAAGGGTCCTACTTTTTGCAAGATGTTATAGTTGATACTGATTTGCTCATTGAAGAATTCTACTAAGTCTGTTTTAGTGAAGTATTGAAGAACATACTATACCTGGATAGTGCAGGAGTTACTTTCTTGAAATTTTAATAAGTAGTCTTTCTGAATTTAATATTCTTATAGTCTGTGATCTCCAATTTGCGTGCTTCTTATGTATTCTCTTAATTACTGAAAATGGCTATTATTTGAGACTTTTCTATTAGATACTCATATTTTATGTACTTTAGGGAGTGGAATTGTTCCATTTATTGTCTGGTAAATTCTAATTTCTCTATAAATATTTGTCCTGATATTTTTTTCGGATCGATGAAAGCTTTCCATAACTTAAGTATCTCTTGTTGGTTTTGACGATTTTGTGGTGTTATGGATCTTTCCCATCTATTTCTCTAACTATACTAACTGTATTCTATTTGATCAGTAATATTTATCTGCTTGTCCTAAGTTTGTAATTCTTGAATGCTTCTGTCTTCAAACTCACAGACTGTGATTAGGGATAGTATTTTACTGCTTGCTGAGGCTTCTGCTAGTTCTGAGATCTGCCTTGTTTTTTCTATTGTCATCTCTTTTGGCTACTGATAGTATCATTCATTTTTTTTGCCATTCCTTTGTCTACTGATCACTTCAGTGAATGCTGTTCTAGTTCCAAGAAATATGTGCCTAAGTTGTCATCCCTTTTCCTTCAGATAATAATGGATTTCTAAAGTATTTAGCATATAAAATTTTGCAGATCACTTATGTCCTTTTATGAGGGACAAAATTTATAGCTCTTCACTTTAATAGGGACAAAATTCAGAAAATATTATAAATCAATGATTAAAATAATAGAGAACAATTGTGGGTAGTTTTTTTATAATTATTAATTTAAAATTTTTGATGTTTTCTAGTAAGGGACATTTGACTTTTGTTCCTGCCTCCCACTTTAGGGACCCATCTTTACCTTCAGGACCCTTCTGTTATTTTTGTTGATTCTATCAATGCTATATTCAGGTGTTGTTTGTCTTTCTGAACTCCTCAGTTGTTTAGTGATGACTATTTTGAAGGAGATTGCTATTTTGTAGCTGGAAACAAGTTCTTTTTATGTTTTTGTCTAATAAGAAAATTTTTTATGATTTTGAAACTTTTAGAAAAGAGTCTGATTATAAATTCTATTAATCATATTTATGTGTTTCAATATATTATTGATGATATAGAAAAGAAAATTCTAAAAAAAGTTTTTTCTTCAACTATATACATTATGTTTAATTTTCAAGAAACAATTATAATTCCAAAAAATAAGTAATGGATAGGCAAATAAAATTAACTTTTATGTCTTATTAAGTTTCTCAGATAGCAAAAAGGCTTTCTTGAACAAAAACTAAAATCTCCAAGCTTTCATTCTGATTAAACAAAGTTTTTAAAAAGATTTTTTTATTTTGATCAAACAAATTCTTCCATAATATAGTATTGGCTCCGATATTATTAAGCAAATCTATACAATATATTAATAGAAGAATAAGTTCTTTCAATATTCTTTTTTGAAGTCTCACTTTTAGAAATAATTAAGTTCCTTAAATATTATGAAGTTTAAAAAATATCCCAATCAAGTAAATCTCTTTTGAAAAAAAACAGTAAAATAGAATAAAATCTTTTTGAGAATTTTGAATTTTATTTCTTTTTTCTTTCTCTTAATACCATATTTTAAAAATTCATTATTTTCCAAGATAATCAATAGTAATAAACTGTTAACAATAATCCTAATAGTTAAAGATCTTAACTAAACTATTGAAGGAATATAATATTGTTCCTTAAATCTAATTTAGAGTATCTAAATTAAACTTAGTTTGTTTATTCTAAACTAGCACAATGAACTTTTTATATTTTTTAAGTGGTGTGATTCTTCAACTAATAATATATAATAAGTTGATTACTTTATAAATAGTTTATAAAACATTGTAATATTTTTTAGTATATCAATAAAAATATACCATGGTGATATAATTGCAAGTTAAAATCATTAAATAATATAATTAAAAAAACTCTTTCCGCTGATCCACAGTTTTCTTAAAAATTTTCTTTTTTGATAATTTTATTGAAAAACAAAAAAAGCCAGCTTTACATATACAAGAAAACACTTTTACATACAAAAACCTTTGCTCTCAAGCAAGCTTTATACTATATACAACCAATTAGCAACAAATATCAAGGAGATTTAAAGAAAATATATCTTTTCTACACAAAGTTTCTTTTTTTACAGAGGAAAAAAAAAATACAAGAACACTGATTCACAGTAAGCTTTTTGAGATCCAACCTCAACTCCACAAGCTTTCAGCCAGGCCAGTGTAGGGTAACACCTTTCTTGACACTAAGAGAAGTCTTGCAAACAATACTTCAAGCTGATAAATCAGTTTAAGTTCAAGGTTTACAACACCTAGGAGGATATCCAAGCCTCTTTTACTCAACAGGATAGAGTTTCAAAAACAACACAACAACTGATTATATCTAAAATGCATAACGCAAAATCTGGTATATCTGTGTTTTCACAACAACAAGCTTACGTGACAAATATAAACTCCAAAACAAACATGTTTTGTTTACAATTTCTTACATCATATCTATTTTTAGATTTGATAAACAAAGTTAATCATCTCCAAATAAGATCTGTGACAGCAACACAATAACAGCTTATTTTGGTGACATGTAAACTTTAGACTATATCATCTATCAAAACAGTCAATAAGTTTTTTTGCATCGCGTGATCTAGACATGTCAATGAAAAGACATAGGATAATACAAGTGACGAAAAAGAAGGAAGCACATATTATAAATACACTGATCTGACTATCAAAAAAATTTGACCAACATAAAAAACTTTGGGCAACACAAGCTATTTTCAATATAGCTGCTACTTCAGAAACTATACAAAATCCTGCTCCTGAACCAAACAGATACTCAATCCCGGATAGTGTTATCACCTGAATTCTAAATGATGATCAGACTATCTTTGTCAAAGCCACAATTCTTAAGTAATATATTTTATATCTGTGGACTCAATAACAAGGGAAAGAAGAAAATCTTCTAGTGCCATATTTAGAAGATAAGTATTTTGATCTAATCGAACAGGAGAAACAATCACAACACATCTCCTATAAAATATCAACAACCCAATCTATGATAAATGACAATTTTTATAATATAGATCTGGGAAATGTATGGATGTTCAATCAATTACAACAATAGAAATTTCCCGTAATACTAAAATAGAAATAGGTGACAAGAAAATAGAAGATCAACTAGAGATAGAGAAGATTACAGAAAAGATTAAAAGAGATAATATCACAGAACAATTTACCTATAAGACAAGAAATAGATCATCTTCTTCCAGCATTAATCCCTTCCATATTATAGAAAATGGCAAATATAAAATGGGAATTTTTACATCTAGGCTTCCAGAAGAATCTGAAAATGTGAGGATTAAATACCTTCAAAATGCACTAAGACTGCCAAAAGACTTTCAATCCTTTAAGAAGAACTTTCTTTATGGAAATGCTAGGACTATGTTCTGCTGCAAGGAAGAAGAAAATGCTTTGTGATACCTAGAAAAAATCAATAAAAAAGAAGAAGAAAACTTTACTGTCATTCCTTTGGAAGTGGAAAAATAGATGAACTCTAAGAATGTAATACACAAAAAGATTCTCCAACAAAAAAATAAAGATGACAAGTCTTCATTAGTAGTTACCCTAGTTGATATTGATTGAAATCACTCACGTCAAGAGATTAAAGCTGTCTTATCAAAATATGGAGATATAATAAATATTCATATTTATAATCACTCACATTCTCAAAGAAGAATAAAAGCCTGCATTATACCTTATTAACAGTTCAAGAATTTATAGGAAGAATGGATGATTCATATTAATAAAGAAACTATTAGAGCTATCTTTACTCGACATGAACCAGATGATAAAGAAATTAATCAAATAATTAAGCAGTGCAACTCTCAATCTCTAAGACTATATGGTACTCATAACACTACTACTAGTCTAGTGGCTTAAGCAGTTAAACATATCAAGGCCAAAGCATGCTTTACTCCCAGAAATCCACTTACACTCAGAAGGCGAGACTACACTGTTATATATTTCATATCATCACAAGATCTTGAGAAAGCTTTAAAGCAACATATCTTCATGTATTGCTATAAACTTATATGGAGTGTTAAAGAACATTTTAAAAAAGAACAAGACCTTTCACCTAACAGACAATATCACAAGAAGACTTCAAAATCAGATAATAAATTAGTACAATTAGATACTGAACAAACAGATGGAGGGATAGGAAGAACGGATATTAGATACAATAGAAAACCAATATGAAAGTTTAACTCTAGAAAAGAAACTGATGAATCCAACAATGATACAGATGAATCATATACTCGGTTCAGGAACAAACCAGTCACAAGTATAATCAAAACAAGAGATGGAATCAAGGGACTAATCGAGAATTCAGAAGTTCAAACAGCTCAGACTTAAAATACAATAGGTCTATTCCTTGACAACAGATCTTAGTTAATTTGGAAAAAATAAATATGAGAATTAGTAGAATAAAGCAACAATCCAAAAAATGTTCTTGACCAGGATGCAAACAAGGAACCTGACAATTATAAAGCGCACCAGTTCAACCACAGTTCCCTGAAGAAGTACTGGACTCCCAAAGGGAATATAGTTCTTCTCAGGAAATTAGAAACCCAATAGCAGGTGCAACAAACAATAATATAAATAATAATAAATTCTCAAATAATACAAGCTCTTTAGATAACTTCATTTCAACAATAAAATCCAGTACTATTAAAATAACAAAAAGCCATACCCTTTATCAAAATGATAATATCAAACTATTCATCAATAATATTATAACTATAGGAATACATAACGTAAAAGGTATTAATACAATCCTTGATCAACAAAGACTCTGAAAAAAAATTCAAGAGATAGATATTGATATTCTTGGAATTTGTAAAACAAAACTTGCATTCAGATCTAATGTATTTGCTTTCAAATTTCAAGAAATGCATAAGTTCTTTCATAGTAGTAATGATAGCAAATCTAGAGGCTCTGAAGTAGATCTTTTAATCAAAAAAGAATATCAAGAAAGCTAATATATATAGACAAGATAGAAGGTCATATAATAGGAGCTAGTTTCTTATCTATGAAAAGTAAACTTACAATTTTTCAAGTTTACTTACCTTCTGATAAGAAAAAAGTAGATGTCTACAACACATTTTACAAAAGAAAATTCATAAAAAACAGAAAAGAGGCTTCGAAGTAATCGTTATGGGAGACTTTAATACTGTGATTGATTCTATATCAGATCAATCCTAATCCTCTGTTAATAGCAAGATATATATCAGATACAAAAAAGTTGAAATCAGATTATTTAACTTTTTAGAGAACTAGAATTTTACAGATGTTCAAAGGCTTTGGGAGAAAGAAGGCAATAGTACTTTTATATAATCGAACAAATTAGTTTATAGCAGAATTGACTTTATCTGGGTCATAGCAAACTAAGTCTGGAAAATCTACAGGATTTCTATAATATACCTATGGAAATTTCAACCAGCAGTGACCATACACTTCTAATAGTTTGTTTAACAACTGACAACTTGCTGAAGAAAAAGGAGCAGGAACCATAAAGAACTAAAGGTATTAAAATCCTAGATATTGCTAACTCTATGGATATCTAGTGAAAAAAGTTTAGAAACTGGACAGATACTGCTTTCTCTAATCTTAAAGACCAAGTATATATAGAACCCTCAAATAACTTTAGTGTATTACAAATACTGGATAAGACTTGATACCTATTAGAATCCACTATCATTATAGGAGCCTTTAAGACTTTAAAAACAAAAAAAGTATATTCCAACTCCAAAAGAAAATCCAAAATTGAGAGTGTCATCCCTAAATATGACTTTAATACATATAGAAAAGCTAATAGTATTCACTATTTACTCAAAAAAGCTCAAACAATGTGGGAATATTCTATTAAGAAAGAGATTTCAACGGCAATCAATAGGCTTTATACCCTAAGTGATAATGCATTCACCCAAGACTTATCACCTCCTCAAAGTGCTAATGATGTTGAAATATAGCTGAAACAAATTGTCAAAATAAAATTGATCTTACGTACAATTTGTAAAAAAAAAAAAGTCTTTATATTAAAAATCAAATCAAACATACCCTTGAAATCAAATGTGAGGATCTCAAAAGCAATCAAAAATGAATGCTAAACTGTATTCTTAACAGAAAATGATCCAAGATAGTAATTGATAGACTCCTAGTATAAGACTGCAAGAGCTCAACATACATAGCTACAAATTCACAAACCATTAATCAGCAAGTCAAAACCTATTATCAAAAAGCTTTCAAGAAATGAAAATCCAATTTTAAAGATCTAGATCCCAATTGGAAAGCAGAATATCAGTCCAAAGATGGATCAAACCAGAATGGTACCACTCTCTAACAAAAGAAATTTCAATAAAAAAACTTAATGAAACATTAAAAAGTCTTCTCAACAAAAAGGCATCTGATTCCTCACAGATTAGTTATGAAATGCTAAGGAATTTGGATTCAAAAAGAAAAGCTATATTAATACAGCTTCCTGGAAAATGGCTAAATACCTAAGAAATAAAAAAGCAGTAACATATATCTAATATCCAAGCCTAAACCATGGCACTGTGAGCTTAGAAATACTAGATCAATTGTGTTACTAGAAAAAGCAAGACTTTGCTTTA
>CAJVPT010006123.1:0-11356 GCA_910592055.1 Acaulospora colombiana
GATTTAAAAATTATCAAAGTTGAAATTTATAATAAAAACATAGTAAGTGGACTCAAACTTTTGGAAGCAACCGTAAATCCTTTAAAAAAATAAAATATTATTTCCTAGATTTGACCTAGAATACTTTAGTATAATAATGAGTTTGTTTTTATATAAAAAATTGATAATATTGTAGATAGTTATATAAACTTTTAAATAAAAATTAATCTATATAATACTGTATAATTGAAAATTAAAAATAATAATAATAATAATTTATAATTAAATTATAATATATAAAATTCTTTAAAAAACCATTTAAAAAAATTACAAAATTATAAAAGTAAAACAATAATAAAAAATATATTTATATTTAGTTAAAAGATAATTATATATTCTTTTGATCAAAAAAAAATTTTTTTTTATTATATAATATTTTTTTATATACTGTATAATTAAAAGATAAATTTAAGTTTTATATTTTAAGAACTAAAACACGTGATTGCAATTTGAGGGTTCAAATTTGGGTGCAAATTAGAGGCCACAAAATTTTCGAAAAAAAATTATAAAAGGTCAGCAAATCGTATCGGATCTTCTTAATTTACGGTGTTCGGTCATAGTTATAATATGTCTACTGTTCGACCAGGATTTCTCTCCAAAAACACATTCGAATTATGTTCGGATCTTGGTCAGCTCGATAAAAATGTAAATTTTTGCTTCTCATCTGAGCATCCATGTATCCGAGTTAACCACAATTCCCTTTACAAAAAAAGATCGAGTCGATTAATCCGTCGGATTACCAAATTGCCGGCGGTCGGCTTCTCAAAACCTTACTTGATGAGAGTGATTTTCCTGAACCCGTACCGATATTAGATAACAATCCAATTTCATTTTCGTTATCCACTCATCAGCACCAATTGGTAAAAGCAGCTTGCAAAGTATACGACTCATGTTTCACTATTAGAAGTTCTTTTATTTTATTGGTTTCCATTCAACTTTTTTTTTGTTCTCTCAGATAATACGCAAGACAAACCTTTACTTGCAAAACATTGAACAGAATTTACCGAAAAATATGCAATTGGTCACTTTCAGTGTTTTAAATCACCACGAGAGGTACATCGATATCTTGAGATTATTTAAATCGTGTCGATTGTTTTTCACATCAATGATTCCTCTTCGCATCTCCGTCAAAGACGCTCCGAGAATAATGACCCGCGTCATGATCCCTCAGTATTATATCACCGGTGGGTTATAAGATCAAAGTCCAGCATCATCGATTTCGGATCCGAACTTGATCCCAATGAGAATTCCGTCGAGTTCTTGGAGGCTCTATTGGAGTCGCTGGATAGGGATATCACGGTATTAGATTGCATCTTCATGTTTCGTGATGAACATCTGCAACCGTTATTCACGTTGTTGTTTTCAGGGTTACGTGGAAGGAACCATTCCGAAGACATCACTTTCTTATGATATCCACACAATCTTTCGGATTCAGCTATCATATGAACTGGGAGAATATTACTTCTCTAGGGACATAGGAAAGTCCGTCGCATATCTATGCAAGTGCGCGCTTGAAGGAGCTCCTTATGAATCTGCCGATGAATACAAATTATTTTGGTAGGAGTCAAAGTCACGCTGGATAAAGTTATTGGGAAGTTTGGAGTCATTTCTGAATGTGGCCATCTTACTTTTCACAAGTACAATAGATAAAAATCGACTATCAGCCTTAATCAAGGGAACTGGCTTCCTGACAAAAAAGTTTCCTCCATCTATACAGCTGGAGTACTTTTCGGACAGTCAAGATTACGAAAGCGTTTTCATGGTGTTGTTCAAATCATTTGCAAACGATTCGACCTATAGTATACCACTGGCCGATACACGTGTTCTGCTTAATGAAGCGATTAAACTTGGCCAAGAATACGCGGCTGTCAAAATTGCCTTTTACAACGCGTTCAAATTACCGTCACATGCATCTGCCGGTAATCATGCTTTAGCCATTAAAAAGTTTGGTACCGACGTAATATTCAATAATTCGTTTCGCCTAATCAATCTGTTTTTTTTTTTTTTTTGGGAAAAGATGAGATGCTAAAAGAAATTCCCACACACTGTTTTCAATTTCTCCACGATAATTTTGAGGAGGAGGTTATCATAAAAGTTTTAGAATTGTTGAAAGCAAAGTATGGAAACTTTTTTGGTCAAAGTTTGAGTGAGAATCAAAGAAAATTTATTTCTTTATTTTTGCAAAAAATTGAAAAAGATGAGATTTGGAGGATTCTGAGGAAAATTGAAGGTATTTTTGGCATTTCAAATGACAAATTGATTCATTTGTATGCTGAAGGATTGCAATTTTTGCAATAGGCCTGGAATTCGTGCAATACCCGGTCGAGCACATCATTGAAAAGTTGGCTTTATTGAATGCGAATTGCAAGATCATCAAGGCCGAAAATGACGAATACAAGTTATCTATGAAAACGTTGGTCAAAAAGGCGTGCATGAATTGTCATGATGCAAAAATCAAATGCACCTATCTTCTAAATGACGCATTTTGTCAGCGGTGCACGTCGATGGGTTTCGAGTGCATACCTAATGTACGATCAAAATTTTTACACAAGGGAAAGGAAATTACGAATGCCCAAGACAATTTTAACGTTCCAAGTCCAAAAAATATTCAGGTTAAAGTCAAAGTCATCTGTAAATGATTCAAGTTGATTTGTTGTTGACCGGTAGCTTATGAATCATTTTCGTTTTAAATAGCCACTCCCTCTTCCGCAAGTTACAAACCTCCCTTCAATATTTACCACCGTTAATCAAAATGCTCGAAAGGATCGATCGGTAAAATGGGTTATTTATATGGTGGCGATATCCTCGGAATTCATAAATATTAGATTTTAGTTCTAACATCGATTATTGTGTGATTTTAGATCAGCTTTTCGAGCTTTATGGGCCCACGCAAATTTGTTAATAGTACTGTTAATGACGACCAAGTTCAGTGGAAGAACATAGAGGGATTCATTAAATCCTCGTTCAGCAATGATAGGATAGAAGATGAAGGATTGGCACATATAGAAAGGATGATTCATGATGCACTGAATAATGGCGTGCTATTATGTTTATCAGTCTTGGTAAGTGCGATTTCGTTTAATTTGAAACCGTCGATGGTCCCAATTAATAGCTAAATTTGTATTACAATTTAGGAAAATATAACATCTGTAATGTTGGATCATTGTCGTTGGGGATTTCTTAAAAACTTTCTGGCGAATTTGCTTAATTCCAGATCGAAAAATGAATGGAAGAGTGGGTTACCTTTAATTAATCAATTGTTTAAAGAATCCATTAAATAAATCACCTTTTCCTGCAATTTCAGGTTTACACTTGTCGCATTATCGTTTTTGCAAATTCATGATTGCATGCATTGAAGTATTCAAAATATATTCGCGATATTCTCAATGTGACTATTATTGTGTTTTTTTTTTTTTTTTTTTTTTTTTTTTTTTTTTTTTTTTTTTTTTTTTTTTTTTTTTTTTTTTTTTTTTTTTTTTTGCAGTATGCGCGTATTTTAACTCGAAGGTTCCTTTTATGATAGTTATACATAGTCCCGAGAATGATCTTGAGGAAACTCATCGAAGAGAGTTCGACATAATTCTTCGCATGGACACCGAAGAGTTGAAGAAACTCCAAACTTCAGCACGTCGGTTAATCAAGTCCATGGATTCGGCAGAGGCCAAAAACATTGTAATATATTACAGCTTTTATTTTATTATCTTTATACAATTATCATCCTCAAATTTTTTATTATTCATAGGAGCTCGCACTTGATACATTGGCGAAGCTCAAAAATATAAGGTGGGCTCATCACATCGTTGCAAGTTTGATTGCTGGACATCTATGCAACCGAAAGGCGCGTAGAGAACAATTGGTAATTATTGTGACCCCTGAATGTTTCAAGAGTCGCCGTCATTTTTATCAAAAAGTCTCGTGTTAATTGAGTCTCCGCGGTGAAAGCAATTAAATCACCGATTATACAGTCCACTTATGATTATTATGATGTCGAGCAAACCTGCAGAGAGATTCTGGCCTCGAGAAACGTGAGTTGTTCTATTCCACGTAATTTTGTACACGATGTGTCTGGCGAATAGAAAATTGAGACATTTGCATTTATTTTTCAAAGATTTTATGCAATTGCAAGCATCCTCGACGGGCGCGCGAGACCCCTTCGTTATGATATAACGCCGTATCTCTTGTATCTGTGTACCGTGTCGGAGAAATACAACGAACCGAAATATGTTTATGATATTCGAATGGCGGATATATATTATTTGCAAGGTCGGCCCACCATGTGTTTGAGGTACCACACGCTTGATAGTATATCGGAATGCACCGGGTGCATTACATGGTTTCTCACAGCTTTTTTTGCAGGCACATCTTGAATGCCATCGCCCGTGCTACGCGCATGTATATGTTCCTGAAAGGACTCGATTCGTTATGGCCTTTGCACACCATAAAGCGGATGATTAGCTGTTTTTTGTCCAGAAAAGGTATCCGATTAGTTCATCATTATAATTATTATTACCATAATCATTATTTATTATTAATTGAAGTAAATTTTGGACACGTTTGTTTAGAGTTGATGGCTGCCGTAGTATTACATCAGTTCATCGAAGGGGGCGATAGTTGTATTGGTGCGACGAAGGAATTGATCGACTTGGCTATTGAAAATGGGACGTTACATGCATCTATTTTTACGAAATTTATATTTAATGTCGAAATGTTGCAATACATTTGCAGTATCCTTGTCCCCCTGAAAGTTCATCATGTGCTTTATGATTATAATAACCATTTTCACAGAATCCCTAACCCACTCTTTTCTCAGAATGTCTATTCGAAAGAGGAGATATGACGGCGTTCAATCAAATCGTGAGTCGTGCACAAAAAAAAAAAAAAAAAAGGCGCAAATTCAAGCTCTTCAATTGCTTACCCAACTTATTGATATATATAGTCGGAATGGTTGAATATGGAGTTAAATGAGCAAACACCATCAATTTATCGGAAAAACTACACCGCCGAGGGTCAAGGCAAACAACACCAAAATAGCAGGCATCAAAATATCAATGTAAAGTATCGGCTTCGTTACGATGCAAGCTGTTTACCCATCGACGAGACCAAACAAGAAATCGAGGTTGAAGAGTTCAAACGCGAATTCTTACATGAGTTGACTGAATTAGTTGACGAGGGAAATGAGGTAAATCGAGATTGATTACTTTCGAATTTCCCTTCATGATCTCGCCTCTGATTTATTTCAATTATTTTCTGTCCCCGCGCAGCGCAAGAAATATGATGGACATTACTCGTCCATAGTATTGATTTCGAATTACTATATTCTGATGTTCACCTTGATATATGTATTTAAGACTCAATCCAATTAAGCTGCCGCTGATGGTTTTATTTGTATTTCAAATAGTTTGCATTCTGTTGAATCAAAAAGATTGTATTCCAAGGAACGCATATATCAAGTAGACAAAAAAAAAAAAGAAGCTTATTATAGCTTTGTATTTCGTTATTGTTCCGTATAAATCTATGCCCCACCGCTTATTCCCACGTAAGCACTCTATTTTGAATAATAAGTCACATGAAAAATAACGACCGTTCGATGTAAATTTGAATGTAGAATCATTAAGCTTCTTTTCAATTAACATCGTTCGTTATTTTCGGAATCGTGTCTCGCATGCATCAATTCAGGACCACGTTAACTCAAAGGTTCAGACGAGCAAACACCATGTTTTCGCACCTTACGAATAGTGCAATTTTCGATGAACCGGGTTTATATTCACAACAAGGCATTTATAGATTTGGAAGAATGGTTTGCTTCGCGAAAATATTGCGTGGCGAAAGACCGCTCGGTACGCGGCACCTTATAAACGTGGAAATATTTTTCACCTTTTCAATTATGATTAACCATTTCTCACACATTCTTTAGGCTACAATTCAATGTGGAAACTGAAAATGTGCAAATCGCTCGTCACCGATCATGTTTCGGTACCTCTTTATTTATTTTGCGTGCATTGCTTTCACAAAAAATCAAATGCATATATATATACAGTATATATGTATACATGCTGTATATATGTTCGTTTTTAAGAAGGCTTATATTCCTTTGGATGTGACAAAATCTAAGTTAACATTCAATTGGTTGTTATCCTCGTCGGTTCAGAGGATTTAAGGATCTATGATGTATGATGGTGGTATGGTATGGTATTAGCGGTGTAAAAGTGAATAGTAATTAATGCCACATCCGTCCTGAAAATCAAAGAACTCACGATATGTTCCAAAGTTGTTTAACAACGCCGAGGGCCTCTTTTTCGGTCAACTGATTATGATCTTTTCTGATTCGGGGAAGATGCATCTTAAGGTACTTCTCATAGGTGCACGGTTCATCTCCCGGATCATCGAATTTAATTGGCTTATCCGACCTAGGCCGATTTTTAAGATTGGTACGCTTTTTTGATGCCACTTTTTTAATGATCTTTTTGGTTGACCCAATCTGAATTTCAGAATCATCCGAGTTAATTGATTCAGTGGTTTCCGTTGTGTTTGCAGAATTGGCGAGATCTTCATGTTTAGCGGCGAGGATCAAGAATGAAAAAATCCGCGGTTGCTCCATGTTTATGTTTTCCGGTTGCTCTTTCACTTCAGCATTCGATTGTTCCTCATTTAAATCGATCCGGGATTGTTCCTCGTTTGATTCCGCGGGAGATCGAGCTTTGGGAATTGAATTCGTGGCAATGTTTTTAACGTCGGGACGCGTCATCTCATCTTCGTGCTCCATATTTTCTATATTTAATTTCACAGGTGACAGAAAAAAGGTGATCTTTAACACCTCTCATATCCAATATAAATTAAACACGCGCTCCTCATCCATATAAAATCAATAGACTCCATGCTCACCCTTTTCACCAGAATCTTCCATATCAATTTGAAACTATTTTATATGTGCTTATCACTAAAAGAAAATGCAAACGATCGTTGTAAATATGGTTGATACGTTACTTTAATTAGGATGTGATATCATTCGATCATCATGATTTGGCAAACGTGATATCGACAAAATTACCTTGTTCGAAATATGCATTCGGACGTAGTTGCGGGCCGTGATCCAAATCTTCTCTTTCCCGGACCTCTACCATTTATATCGAATTAACTCTAACAAAAATGGTTGGTACTGTAGCTTTATTTTATATTACGTAACGGATGTGATGTGATGTATTAAAATTTTTCATTTTAAGTATATGCACATTTCTTTTGATCACGAGTACCAAAGGCTACGTACATGTTGGTGACAATCTCAATTGTTTGAGAGAACAAAATGCAATGTACCTAGCCCCACAGATGCACAACTGACCTCATGTATATAAGTATGTACATACGAGTGCACATATGACTTAAAGTCTAAAAAGGATGTCTCACTACAAGTTAGAAATTTTCGCCGAACTGCGACATCTTTTAGAACATGATAATCATGAAAACCGTAAAGCGATACTCGATTTTGTCGCAGAAGATCCCATATACATTCCTCGTTATAATGTTTCGCTCGAGTTTCAACGAGAAATTGCCTTGCAAAGATTAAAAAAGATAGCCGACAAAAAATTTATATCGGTTTTTGATTTCGAAAAAAACCCGCTGAACATTTTTGCTGGTTTGTCAATTTTTTATGAATGAAAAAAGCAATTCCGGCAAAGTTTTTTTCTTTTTCTTTTTTTCTTTTTTTCTTTTTTTTTTCAATGGTAGCAATCGAAAGAATCTGATTTGAATTTATATCAATAAAAGTTCATGAGGTTGCCGGGATGGTGGATGGTTCCATGGGAACGAAGGTAAATGAAAGAGATGATAACTCTCTTTCGTTTTCGAAACATGAAATCGTTTCGTTTATTGACGTTATCACATCAACCCGAACCAGATGACCGTTCAGTGGAATCTTTTCGGCGGCACAGTGATCAAGCTTGGGACCGAGCGTCATCGTGGTCTCCTTAACGGGGTTGATGACCTCTCTAACATCGGCTGCTTTGCTTTAACCGAACTTGGTTATGGTAACAATGCGGTTGAGATGGAAACCACGGCAATTTACGATGAAGAAAAACGTGAATTCATCATCAACACTCCGACCCCTCTGGCTCAAAAGTATTGGATAACGAATGTAATGCACTTGAGGAATTCCCATTTTTTGGAAACCTTCCGATTGAATTCTTATCGTTCTATCAATTTTTTTTTTTTTTTTTTTTTTAGTCAGCAGTTCACGCAAAGTGGGCGGTTGTCTTTGCTCAAACAATAATTCGAGGAAAGAATGAGGGAATACATGCCATTCTTGTAAGGATTCGTGAAGAAAAGTACGATCATTTCATTAATCATCTCTTTGGGAAATCATATGCCTTTTTTATTTACATGCATTAATCTTATTGACAGCATGGTACCATCTAAAGGAGTCACCATTGAGGACATGGGAGTGAAGTTTGAGTGTAACGGTGTAGATAATGGTATTTTATTACTGAATATAGTACGATAAGGCGAAAATTTTGTTTTTAATTTAATGCAAAAAATTCACGAAATGGTTTACCGTATAAGGAAAATTATGGTTCAACGATGTAAGTTATCTTGAATTCTTTCCTTGTGATCAATCCGGGACTCTTTTTTTAACTCGTTTTATGTTTTTTTCAAATATCAGGTCCGAGTACCGGTTGAAAATCTGCTCAACCGTTATTCCGACATCGACGACAAAAACAATTTCACGAGCGTCATTGGCAGTCGTCGTGGGTAAGCCCCTCCCTCGCCTTTGCATTGTTGTTGTTTCGAATGTCATTTTCTATTCGAAATTTATTCCAAATGTCACGCACGCCTTTGCAGACGGTTTCTGAAAGTTGCAAACCAATTGCTTTCGGGAAGACTGGCAATCGCATCATTAAATTTAGGAGGCACCAAAGGTGATTCGCCGTTAGAAACTGTACATCACATCTTTGTTATCGAATTATATGGTCTAAAGTTTTATCCTTTTATTCACACGATTCCTCAAAGCATGTTTGTCTATCGCCTTTCGCTATGCAAATTCCAGGTTGGCAGTTGGGCCAAGTGGGAAAAGGTATCTTGGATCACACTCGTAGATTAATTATCTTTTACTGGCATCGTATCTGAATAACTTGTTTGTTCGCCAGCGACACTCCAATATTGGCATATCAACTTCAGCAGCGTGCTTTATTACCGCTCTTGGCGTCAACCATCGCTCTGAACATTGGGCTGAACTATTGTAAAGTTAGGTGGGCTGCAGGGGTAAGGATTGATCAAATAGGGGAAAGATATTGATAGATAATGTGACAAAAGCCTTGACTAACCCTAGAAAAACATATCATTTCCCATATCAGACTGAAAAAGATAGCAATGAGGTCGTTAGACTTTGCTGTGTGATCAAACCATTGGTCACGTGGAACTTTGAACGTGTTGCGACTGTGTGTAGAGAAAGGTGTGGAGGTCAAGGTTATTTGAGTATCAATAGATTTGGAAGTTTCATTGGCTTCTCTCATGCTGGCATGACCGCAGAGGGTGACAATAGTGTTTTGATGCAAAAAGGTACGATCCTCAGTTATTTTTACTTGCCGTCCATTCCATCGCACCAAAATTCCCTCGAATAATTTGATGTTAAATATCAGTTTCCAAGGAATTGTTGGCTGATGTCCAATCAGGAAAAGTGAAGCTGCCTCAAGTTCCAGATGCTAAAAATTCACAAAAATGGGATGTGTCAGACTTGAATAATCAATTAAAGTTATTACAATTGAGAGAGCAAGCTTTGATCAAAGAGGTACTAAAACTGACTGCGTGAGAAACTTCTTTCTGTTCTTGTTTATCCTCGAACACAATTCTTAATAATCGAGCACAATAATTTCCAGTTAGGAACGAAAATGGCGAAAAAATCCTTGGATGTATCCATCTTTGAAACTTGGATGTTACATGAATCCGACACCGTTCAAGCCTTGGCTAAGGCTCACGGTGAGAGAATAGTTTTGGAGCAATTAATAATTGCAACTGAAAAACTTAAAGGCGGTGCAAGGTAAGTCATCCCTTATGCAAACCGCTGTTCATTCAAACAAACATCGTATACTGTACATCTCGACAAGCTTGCCATCTGATCGTTCTTAGAAAACTCCTTATCACCATTGGTCAACTTTACGCGCTTTGTCTGATTGACACAAACCTGGCTTGGTACATCATGAATCATTTGATTTTAGTAGAATCCGCAGCCAAGGTACAGCCTTTGATAAGAGAAATAGTGGCGGATTTGGCACCATCAAGCATCCAGATCGTTGACTCATTGGGAGTAGATCCCCGTGTTCTTTATGCTCCAATCGCTAGCGATTGGTCCAAGTTCAACGAGATTGACAACCAAGGTAATATTTGTATACACAGTATATTCGAAATAATTTTAAAGTTGATACTTCTTTCATGCCAATTATTTTATTTGTAAATTCCACTTTTAGGTGAACTGCTAAAGGAAATGTCGGTTGGGATTAGCAGCAGATTATGAGGTTTTTTGATAATTCCTAATTAGTAATTTCGCATATCACGTATTTCGTCTGAACATTCAATGCGTGTATATACTGTATATTAATATACAGTATAAAAAATTTTTTTTAATTTTATTTTAATAAATACCAATTGATGCTTTCTATAAGTTCAATTATTTAAAATCATAATCTGTTTAGAATATAAAAATTTAGAAATTAACTATAGTATTATTAAAATTGTTATTGTTAATTGGACAATTAATTATTCCATTTTTTACTATACAGTACATTATAAATTTAATTATTTTTTATTATGCTGTATTTCTATTTAGATTTCAGAAATAAAAAGTTAAAAACTTTTGCATTAAAAATCTTTTAAATTTGGTTTTGGAAAAGGAAAAGGGAATAATGTAAATCTTTTTTTAATAAAATATTTCAAAAAATTTTTTTTTTGATCGAGATTTAAATTTTTTGATTTATTTATTAAGATCTTTTATATTATACTATTTGAAAATCCAATTGTCTTAAATTTAATTAAAATAAAAAGAGTTAAAGTTAATATCACAAATTTAATCTATTAAAAACTTTATTTAATTATAATTTGGTTTTTAAACTGCAAACAAAACTTAGAATAATTTACAATAATGATCTGTAGATAATGATTTTATTAACCTATGATTAATTCAATTCAATAAATAAGTGAAATATCAATTTCTAATTTATATCTAGAGAAATAGTTTTCTTTTATAATAAGTAAGTTAGTATATGAAAGTTATAAAATTTTATAAATATTTAATATATATATAATATTTTTTTAAATACTGGCTTTGCCATAC
>CAJVPT010006124.1:0-11355 GCA_910592055.1 Acaulospora colombiana
ATTTCGGCAGGTTTGTCCAGTGGTAGTCAGGCTGTTGTGAATGTCTTGTAAGTCTGTTGCATGTTTTTGGAGTTGACGAGTTGCCATGTCATGGATGTCGTATCTTAAAAGAATACTGATTTCTATAAATTTCTTTTATAATTATATTCTTGAGTGTTATTTTGGAATTAGGGATTTTTAATATTCCTATTCGTCTAGTAAATATCCTTTTATTGTGATAAGGTATTGTATAGATTCCTTTTTATCATTTTTTATAATACAACATTGTTTTGTATAATTCATTTTGAGCATCCAGGGCATTTTTATAATTTTGTCTCCTGGCCATTATTAGTATTGTAGTAGATTAAGTGTTTTACTATTGCATTATATTTCTCTCTTGCTTGTTTTAATTTTTACCAAATTAGTTGATTATTCTTGTTGCTCTATACTGCCCACAGTTTATATTATTTGTCTTGATTAGAACTTATTTTGAAGTATTTCAGTTCCCATTTTGTACAGTCTTCTTTCCAAGTTATTGTGAATTGATGTACTTGTATATTTGAGAGGTTTTTAATTATAATCTAATATCACTCTAAAATAGATCCTTTGCTTATATTCTGTATTAGTTGAAGCATTCACCAATTTCTTATTTTCATACTTTTCTGATCTAATAATTGATCTAAATATATCAGTTTATTATTTCTTAAAGATGGTATTGCCTTTCTGTATTCTTCTAATATAAGATATTTTTTAATTGGACTATTTCCTTTACTCAATTAAATATTTCTTGTTATTTCTAACTATAAAAGGTTATTCCTATATCTTTTACCAATTTAGTTACCTGGAGTAAGAAGTTGCCTTTATCCGATAAGTAGATTAGTGACTTGCAAGTTAGTAAATTAAATGACTCCCAATATTTAATTTGTACTTGCTTGAGTCTAATAATTATCATAATCTCAACTGATTTTGAATCATTTAGCCTGTTATATAAATCCATTATTTGACTTTCTTATTGCAGCATCCAGATACTTTTCAAGTTGAAAATCTTTGGATAATGAACTATGCTATTTGGTATAGATCAGTATAGTGTACTTTTATTTTTGAAAAGTTTTCTATATGCTACTATCAATGTATTGCATATTTTTCAAGACAATATGTTATGTTACATTCTAAATTCTATTCTGGGTATTACTGTAATACCCTGTTTAGAATATAGAGGACCTGTTTGTCAGTCATTCTTTTGTTTTTTAGGGCTCTAGTAACTATATTGACTTCTTTAAGTACATGTTCTTTAAGTTTTATTGCAATCTTTTGGTTGCCAATCCAGATTTCCAGAAATCTGGCTTGTTCTGTTCTATTAAGTTCTTTAACAACTTCTTTTTTGATGCCTGCATGCACTTCTTTTGGATAACAATTAAGGTTGTTAATAATTACAAGTATTGATTTATTACTATAGATTTGAAAATCATTTGTTTTGTAAAAAGCTCTTGCAGTTTTCAGAATTTCTTTTATATTTTTCTTGGCCTTTGCTATTCATGTTATGTTATCCATGAAGGTATGACTGTATGTCTTAATTCTAACTTTTTAACATTATGGTCTTTTAGATCAGGGTTCTAGATAACTGACATTTTGTATTCTCTTTGAGTATCATTTTGAATTTTGTAAAGTAAAAGATTATAAAAAATTCACTAGTGTAAGAGTGAGATGGTTTTTTCTTGATCAATTTCATTTCCTACTACTATAGATTCTATAAGATCATTCTCAAATATAATTTTAAATTCTCTGTTTTGAAATAGATGCATTATAATCTTAATAAAGCCTTTTGGAACTTTAATTTATTACATTACTTTAATTAACATTTTTATGCTAATAGTGTTATAGGCTTTGGCTGTGTCCTGAAAAAGTATCATAGTTCTTTCTTGTTTTCTCTAGCATCTTCACAGATATTGTTGAGAATTTGAATAGGTTCTATTATACTTTTTCCTAATAATCCTACATAATTGGACCCCCTAAGGATATTGTTGACTTTACAAATTTTTCCCATCTAATTGATAATGATTTTAGTAAAACATTTTCATATGATCTCTAATAAGACAGTAGGTCTGATATTTGAAAGTTTACAATTTTATGGCTTTAATTTTGCTATTAGATATATATAGCTTTGTTTCCAATAAATTGAAGTGACTTCCTATTTCAAAAAGTTGTTAAACATTCTTTTTATGAATTCCTTTCCTTTCTGACTTAATTTTTTAAGCATTTTATAGCTAATTTGTGATCTGCCTGGAGCTTTATTATTTGAAAGTGTATATAATGTTTCACTTAATTCTTCTTGAGAAATTGGTTCAAGTAATTCTTTATATCAAGTTTCTTGTATGAATTCTTTAGGCTTGTATTCATCCTTCCAATCCTTTGATAGACTGCCATAGTTAGAATTTTATTTTTTGAATGTCTCTGTATAATACTTTCTAATCTCTTCTTTAATTTCACTTTTCTGTGTTGTGATATATTCAGTATTGTTTTTCTTGATTTTTATTTTATCAAGTATGATCTTGCTTCTAACTCGATTTGTCAGGGTGTTAACTATTCTTCTTTGATTGTATTGTAGATCTTCACACCTTCATTCTAGAGTTGTTTTGATGTATCCCTTGTCTTTTTGGCTTTCAACCTTTGATATATAAATTTTAATCCTTTTCTTGTATCTTAGATATTTTTTTTTAGGATTCTCTAAGATATACTGGAAATACTATATTGAACACAGATATTTTTAATCTGATGATTGGGCTTATAAGTAATATTATATTTTTCTATAGCCAAGTTGAGGATCTATAGATTAGCTATATCTTTTAATGTTTTTGTCTTGTTAAATAGTCTTTTCAGTCCTAAGGCTTTTCTATATTTAACAAACTTGAAATTGTATTTATGTTTCTTTCTTTATTTGAAGCTACATTTTTAGTTGCAAGTTTGTTGAAAGCTGTTTTACATAGCAGTTTTTCAAAAGTTTTTTGCCTGAGTTTTTCTTTTCTCATGATTCAGTTCTTCTTGTAGCATGGGTTCAAAAATTGTTTTAAACTTATAATCTAGATTTTCTTGATATGTTTGCTATTGTGATGGGGATAATTCCTTTATATCCATTCGTTTTTGAGTATTTGTGAAAGATTTATTGACTTTACTTATTATGAATAGGTTTTTATCATGAAGCATAATTACTAATATAGTGTGGTCACTTCCTGTAATATCTTTTATGTTTTGATTGTTAAAATAGAGTAAGGGATGGCTTGCTAAATTATATGATATCCAAATAGAATCTATTTTGCTACCACTTGTTATGTCCTATCTTGTCAGAGTTTTGTTTTTTCTGTCTTATACAGCTTGTATATCTATAAATTCCCATTCATCTAAAAAGTTGAACAATGGAATTTCTGGATGCTATAATAGTTTAAACAAAGTTTTGAAAAAGATTTTGTCTATCTTCTGATAGGTTGTAAACTATATTGAAATTTCCTATCACAACTGTGAGATAACCTAGCCCATACTTTCTTTTGATGAGACTTGTTAATTTCTCCTATATTTTTTTGCTTCTTTTTTTATCCAATAGGATATAGATCTATATAATACAAATTTTTTTCCATTTTATAAGTAAGTTAATAGCAACTACAGTATATATCCATCTTTTTCTTCTACAGATATTACTTTTTTTTCTGTTCTTTCCTAATCAAAAACTAACTCCTGCTTCAAATGGTGTCTCTTTATTGGTACTATAGAAATGCTTATAAACTTTTTAATTGTTAAAGACCCATTGCATATTGGTTTAAGTTAATTTTGTTTCACATAATTCTAATATACTTATTCCTTGTTCTTATATTTCTTCAATAAGACTCTGTTGATTTGTCTTATCTATAATACAGTATCTTTGATATTGTGTATACCTATTCTTACCACTTTATTAGAAATCACATCCTCTTTGTTATTTTTTTCTATTATTTTGTTTTGAACTTGGCTATTTAAGAATTTTTGTTATTCCTCATATAAAAATAATATCATATCTAAATTATTATTATATTCTATTTTATTATTATACTTATTTGATCATTTTTGCTCTTGTTCATTGTGGTTGTTAAGGATTAAATTAGACTCTTGCTCCTTCTAATTGTTATAAACAATTGGTATGCCTTAGAAGTGGTTTGCTCCTTTATTGTGATATTTAAGTCTTTTAAATGTTGATTATTCTTTTAATCTATTTATTCTATTATTTAATTTCTCAAGATTGACTAAAATATGATTCAAGGGGTCTTGTAAAACTTCTACTTCTGGTTCTGACTTATCTCTTATATTTCTATAGTAATTTATCTTTGATTTATCAGTTCATTATTGCTTCCTGTTACAGGATGTCTATTGGATCTGTTGGTTTCTTGTTGTATTCTCCTATTATTGCAGTATCTAATTCATTTTCAATTTGTTTAACTCTAATTATCATTAGAATAAAGGTGAATTTTATGAATTCAGTATCTGATAGTATATCTGAGACTAAATTCTCATCTATTTCTATTTTTTTTTATGTTCATATCTTGCTTTGAGCTTTTGATTACTCTTTTATATTTCTTCTTTTCTAAATTAGTAGAGTATATTGTATTCTAAGAAAGATGTAATTGTTGTAAGAAAATATATTATTTGTATGTATTATCTCTATCTTCTTTTGTTGCAAAACAGACTACTGTAAAGTTTTGTTTTCTAAGTATAAAGGGATTTTTAGATACATAGCATGCTTTTGCTTAAGTGTTATTTAATGCCCTGACTATCAAACTAATATATGTTTTATTTGTATCCAGAAGTCATATTAAGTTATAGTTTCTTTCAATCAAAATATTATTGATTTTTTAGTACTTAATTCTGATTTTGAGAAAATAGCTCTTCACATTTTTGTGCTGATTAGTGTCATTTATTTTGCTTTTGAATCGAGATTAAGATATTTGTGTCACTTGATATATGCCTTAACCCTAGGTTTGATATTTATCTTATAAATATAGATATTTTAAACCTCTTCATATCCTTTAAGGTATTCAGCTATATAATGTTTGCTCACTTTTTGATCTATATCAGTTAAGCAGATGTGCCAAATAGAAATATTTTCTTTAGCTTTAGTTTTACAGAAGATCTTCCTATATAGGTCTTTTCTAGTTTTGTATGTAATATTCATAGCTTGTGGATTTATTTGCTAAATAGTAAAGTTGTCCTCTTTTCGATTTGTTTTTTCTATACATTTTAGAACATCTTCTTTCTCTTATATCTATAAGGTTAACTATTTATTTCCATTAATGAATTCCTTCTTCAGAAGGTTTTTTTTTCCTGTGACAATTTTAGTATATTGCCTAAGTAAGCCTTGGTTTCTTTTTCAGACTTCTCTAGAGTGTTAACTGTCATTAATTTAAGTTCATAGTTTTCTTTTTTCTTTATGAAGTATGAATTTGTTGATGGGGCTAGTTTCCTGTTTCTAGTCACATATAAGCTATGTTTATTTATATAGTGGTTTTTGATTTTTTCTTGGAGTTTTAGAAAATTCAACTCTTTTTATTCTTGAACATATGTTATTGCGATTTTATTATTTATTGTTGATTCACTATCTACCTGTAAAGATAGGTCTCTAAAGAGGGAGGTAGAAACAAAAGTCAAATGTTCCTCATTAGAAAACATTAAAATTTTTAAATTAATAATTATAAAAAAACTATCTACAATTGTTCTTCATTATCCAAATCATTGATTTATTTCATTTTTTGACTTTTGTCTCTATTAAAGTGAAGAGTTATGTATTTTATCTCTCAAAAAGAGACATAAGTGATTTGTAAAATTTTATATACTAAATACTTTAGGGACCTATCATTATCACCTATTCAATAATTTCTATTGATTGAGATTTGGATCTATATATTTCTTCTGGATTTTTAATAATTTCTAGAAACCTATCTTCTATATAGAGTTAAAGAAGATCTTCTTCATTGACTTTTCCCAGTTGCCAAAGATATAATAAGTATTGAGTTAAGATCTGTTCTTTGTGAAAGATTGTTTTATTAATTCCTAGTATCTTGGCAATAATATTGTCTAAGACTATATATGTTTCAAATAATATAGCTACTTCTTTATTAAATTTGATTTCTCTTTATTGTAGTAGTTGTTGGGAACCACTAGTCAAAAAATATTTATTTAGTATAATGCCACTCATGTAAAATTTATCAAAAAACAAATAATTTGACATATTAATAACATAAATAAATTGTCAATCTATTCCTATCATATAATTCAGTATACAATTTAGCATAAATAAATCATTAATCAATTTCTACTATATAATTCGGTATATAATTTAA
The DNA here is from genome assembly GCA_910592055.1 of Acaulospora colombiana. Lineage (NCBI taxonomy): Eukaryota > Fungi > Glomeromycota > Glomeromycetes > Diversisporales > Acaulosporaceae > Acaulospora > Acaulospora colombiana. The sequence goes on from CAJVPT010006124.1 coordinate 6,339, forward strand.
ATTGTCAATCAATTTCTACTATATAATTTAGCATTATTTGTCATATTTACACCATTTTTACTATATATTTCATTAAATTTTTTTTCAAAAAATCATTAGACATTCGTCAAAATTTTAATTTTTGTCAAAATTCACACATTTGCCAAATTTTTAATTATATATTATATTTATGATTTAGAGGAATTACAGTTAAATATTCATGTAACTCTTGTCGATTTGAAGTTCTATATCTAAATGAAATAAATTAACCAAAAATATTATGAATAGGAATTATACATTCACGTCTAATAAGATAAAATTTGGTACTCTATAATTCAACACTAGTGTCATTTTCAGATCTGAAATAAAATCTATTTTCTGTTGAATTAACCAGTTTGTACTATAGAATAAAGGTCAAATGATGTTCAATAACATTATTCGAAAAGTTTATCAAATGTATAAAGAAGAATTGAACTTGTCTTGAATATAAATTGACACTTTCATTATGATTCACAAATCTATCTAATATAAATAAGCCCTTAATATTTTATGAGGACATAACAGAATCAAATATTTCACTCCCAATTTGATATCTATCATATTGATTTGCTCTATTCTGAATAATTATCAAATTTTTATTATCTTTCGTAAATGGCTTCTGAAAGTTCATGGTTTTATAAGATGTCTCATAGTATTTGACTAACAGATCTAATATTTTGGCAGATACTTCTAAATTTGATTTTTTTAAGTGCAAGAGTTCACCTAAAAAATGTTTGGATCCATTGATTATTGTTTTGTAAATATTATATGTGTTGTTTAAAAATTGATATAACTCATCAGTTGAAAATTAATCTAGTTTAAAAATTGAGCTGATATTTGATCGATTATTTAAAATTTCAAGCCCCTGATTATTAGTATAGAATATATTTAGATTAATAATTTGATAATCATTTATCAATTTTTACATTAATTCAGATTCAATATTTCGGTGATTATTAGACAATGAATCTAGATTAAAAATTCATTAGAATTCTACTTCTGAACATTAAATTTGTTTAAAAACTTACCTAATATACTATTCATTCTCTCAAATGAAAAGCACCAAAATGTATTGTAACAGGCTAATTGGCGAGTCTATTGCTAATGACCAAAAGCTTGTGTAACCTGCAGATAGAAGAGTCCGTTCTTCTATTACATATACAAAACAATATTAAAATCAAGGCAGAGGCATAAAAAGATTTGAACGAGTCTCAAGGTAGTTTTCCCTAAAACTACTTATAATCTTCACTACTATAACAATCTATTCAAAAGATTTATCTTAAGATTTGTCGTGAAAGTCGTCATTTTATTAAGTCATTAAAAGAAGTTACATTTATACATTTTTACACATAGGGCTATTACATAATCACTTTGACTATTCTAGTATTATGTCATGCATAAATTATCTCTTGGTCAGCTAATTTTCTATTACTTCAGCTTATATTTTTTTACCTTTATGATGTGAATAGATTGTTCGCACATTCTTCTAGCTTGTAAGGGGTAAGGTGATAGTTGGCAATTGATTGTTTTACGTAAGCTTCAGTTGCATCATGATTGTTGATCACGTGACCATGGCGAAAATTCTGAACTTTGTTTGACTTCTTTGGCCTTTAACAGTATACAATGGCCCATAATCATATATACATTCTTATAAATATAATGAAAGATAAAGATTCAGAGTAATTTTTTCTTACTCATATTTTCATTCTATTAGTTTAATCATTGCGAGAAATTTTTTGTGAGCCTCATTTAATGAATTTTATCTTAAAATTCAATATACTAAAATTTGACAGATCTTGACAAAATTCATTATAATTTTGCAATCCACATCTGGAAGATGTTTCCATAGAACGATAGTTGTATATATTGTGAAAAAATTTCTCCACTGATCAGCAGTAAAGTTCAAAAATCCTTTGCCACTATTTATTTTTCTCAAAATTCAGCCAATATCTGATGACACTTGAAAATTTTCTATCATTGATTGTATTTTATTCAATAAATTATTTGTCAGTATTCCTTTTTAAATCCATATTTGTTTAACAAGCTATTTATCAATATCTAAGAAAAGACAGTGCATAGAATCAATAATTAAATACAGAATTGAATCAAAATAAGGTAAGTGAAGGAATTCAAACTATCTGGCATAATTCTCACTAACAAAACATTTTCGTGTTGCATTCGAGTTACAGTGCCTCCATTCAATAGAATTTTATTTATACATTGCCAAATTTCTCAGTTAAACCATTCATTTATATTTTCCATGCCACAAAAATTATAATGATTATTTTTATAATTGATATTCTTCTTGTAACGATAACATGACACTAGTACTAAAATATATCCACATACTTTTCGTGCAATAAGAATATCACACGAAATTAAAATTAAGGCCACCTGAATTGTTTTTTCCTTTTCATTTTTAGCAGTTGAATTGAGCTTTATTCCTTGCTATAGTTGCATTAATTAGTTAACAATTAGAAAAAGGTAATGGTTTATTTGATGTAAACTTGGTTCACTAGGACCTGATAATATACCAAGAATTAACATATTTTCATGTTTAAATCATATTTTACGTGGCAAATTTGTGATAGCCACATATATAACTCCAGTACTGTGCACTTTATTATTGAATGGTTGAAACCAGTCAATATTTAGTACCAATCCCAAATGCAAATCAGTCATCTCTTTGCTAAAAAATAATTCTGAGTTTTCATCTTTAAAAGTTTTTCAAATATCATTATCATAGATATCACATAGAAGTTCATCAATACTTAATCAATCTATTCAATGCCAAAGATTAGATTTAAAATTCAGATTTTAATATATTTGCGACAATTGATACTGAATAGTAGAATATGGAAAAACTAAATTGAGCTGATTAATTACATTTCCATTTAATTCTGATTGTGTAAACAGTGGAGAATTGCAAGTTTTTCTTTATTTTATTGCTAAATTGGAAAATTCAATATAAATATACTCATAACCGATAATTGATTGTTTTTTTAAAAACCAAGAACATCATCCTGTCTATACAATTTGTGCATCTTTGATATGCCACAAAACTAACAAACTGATCTGATAATCCAAGTTTATTGTTGGCAGTATACAAAGACTTACAAAAGAGCTCAAATTCTTTACTATCAATTTCAATTAGTACTAATTTCATAAAATTAGCAGTGTATCTATTGCACTATTTGATAAATTAAATCAAATTCTATAGTTCATAATCCACAACAAAATCCACATAAAATGACTATTTGAAAATTTGCTAGAATTTGGTAAAAATTCGTATTTTGATGCCAAATAATCTTTGAATATATCATTTATTTCTTCATTATCATCAACTTCAGATTTATTATTTTCAAAACTTGCATTATTCAATCTCAGATTTTATTGATTGTTGCTTAATGATATAATTCGACTTTATGAAATATTTCTCATTCTGTACTGAAATGTGAATTCTTTATTTGTTAAATGTTCATCTTTTGTTTTTTGATATCTATGCAAAAATTCTGTTTATGGATTAACAAGTAATCTATTGCATTTACTACAGTTACAAATAATTTTCGTATTTTTGAGATTTTTTATTAAACTTTTGTTAAGTAAAGCTAAAATTGAATGCTTTCTTAACATTTTGAAAATTAACAAATAATAACATAAAGTGACAAATTTGTAATTAATATATTAAATAGCTTTAAATTGTAATATGATATAAGCATAATATAATGAATAATATATAGTATAATATAGTATATGACTCCAAATTATAATATAATATAATAAATAATAATATAATATTGTATGTAGCTCTGAATTATATTAAAACAATACAAATAATTTTATTTAAATATCCCTTTAATTTGATTTTTTTTTCTAATACCTAAAATGTCAGAACAAAAAAAACCAACTGGATGCACTTTTTACAGAGAGCAGCCACCTTTACCTTTGCAACCTTCACAATCTTCCCTGCTATTGCAAACTTTCTTCATATTAACTGCATCAGAAGTGGCAATAGTTCATTCAGTAACACCTGGTGCTGAATCTTCAATCCATACTATGACTGCCAAATTGCTTAGAAGAAGGTCATCTATTGTATTGCCTGAAATATTGACATCTGAAGTTGCGCGAATATTAATGCCAAAAGTTGAATTGCTATCTAAAACTTGAATCAGGAAATATATTGAAAAAGATTAGAATTAAATTATTGCTGAATTATTAAAAGTTACCTTTATTAACCAAATGATTTATTTAGAAAATAAAGAATTACACACATGGATCAAAATACTAGAAAGAGAAAATACTGAATTTGTAAACCAATTAGATCTAATAGAATATATTAATAACAAGTTTTTCGAAGAATTAGAATAGCAAAAAAATGAAATAGAAGATTTAAAAAAAAAAATTGATCAGCTCAAATCTGTGGATCCTGAATTTAATCCTATAGTTGTTATAGAATCTAGAACAACCAATATATCAGAATCTGAAAGTTTGTCAAGTTTAGGAAAGTATCGAAGAATTCAATCTAGAAGAAGTAGTAAAGAGGTAAAACTGGTAAAACTGGTTATTAAAGATGAGTCAAAACCAGAAGAATGGGAACAGAAATGAAGGCTTTAATAAAAACCATTCTTGACAAATATAAACTAAAAGAAGACAAAGTTTTTTCGAGTGATATAAATAAAAAATATTACAAAAGTTGATATCTGAATTAATAAAATCCATAGCCATACATTTTAATATCTCACGAAAACAAATAATTGAACGGTTAGGTGCTTTACATCACCATCAGAGAGGAAGATATCAGAAGGCAGAAACTGGAAAACTGAAAGCGAACAATTGTTGCTTACATGCAAATAGCTAGTTAAATGAAGTAAGATTAATAATATTCTATATTTATTTTTATTTTTTTTTTTTAACCCACAATCATGCCACGATGGCTTGTCTTTATTGAAAAATTGAAATAACTTTACAATATTTTACAGACTTTCACAAAGTGACTAAC